>OMLB01029001.1:0-12873 GCA_900302555.1 Myripristis jacobus | reverse complement strand
TCTTCATCAAAGACACACACAAACCTTTCATCCCCTGCCTCCCACCTTTAATTATGTCTGTGCTGTAATCAGCCATTGCACCTACAGAGGACATGTGAGAGCATATAACCCACTTAACCCCTCAATTCTTTACCAAAATAAGCACGATTGCTTGTGTCAACAGAGTAATCTCTAAGACTACAGTTGTGAAAATGTGAATAATGCTGATGGGTACCCCATGTATCATGTTTAAGCATCATTATCAAATTAATTGTGGTATCATAGTATTGTTACTGTCAGCAAAAGATCATTTGGAAGTCTGTATCTCACACAGTTTGTGGTGCATCTCTGTATCACATTTCCCATAAACCCTGTTCTGTCCCTTCTCTTCCTCTCTCTCCTTTGCATTTTTTGTCTTCATTCTAGATAATAAACAAGCTGCGTGATAATCTGTTTGGTTTTAAAGATTATGCTTATGGCATTTCTGCATTATTGAACAGCACAGTTGAGAGAGAGAAGAGGGGAAGGAGGGAGGGGGAACAATATGTGACAAAGGTCCCAGGCCACAGTCAAACCTCAGACATCACAGGCCTTTTCCACCAATGAAGAACTGGTTTTGCTGTGGTTTGCGGACCTTAATTTGAACCGTTCTTAGTATTTAAACCAAAAATAAACTGCACCTGAACCCGCAAAGTTGGTGCACGGCTGAAACCAAAAAGTCATGATACCCTGGGAGTGATTGTTCCATCAGCCTTTCACTTCTTACCACTTGACCTTTCTGGAAACTCTGAACGCATTAGCTTCATTTGTGCAGGTCGAACAATGCCCTCTTCCTACTTTGTGCTGAGAACAATACAGCCTGGTGGCACATAATGTCTAATGCCATGTAGAGGCTGGCAGGGACAGCAGTGCTCTTGTTTGCAGACAGTAATTATGTCTCAAAAATAAATGTGATTATTGATTCTAAAATGATACCCAAGGCACCTATAAATTAGTGTTCTTCTCCTTAAATTCTTTCCCTCTGCAGCTGGAAAACCACGACTGATCAATTGTAAATGAGGCTCAGCCAAATAGCAGCAACTTTCACTCTCTCTCCTCCATCTTTCCCTGTTTACCATCTTTCTCCTCCTCTCTGACATAACACCCCCTCAAAATGCTAGTAGATCTCATAAATACCTTTTTCTCAGAACAGCAGCACATAAATGTTCTCTGTCCTCTGGTGTCTCCACTGCCCTTGATCCTTGTCACCCTTTCTGTTGCTGTATTTCACTTTCTTCTTCCAGCTTAACTTACCCATCTATTGCCTGCCACAGTTGACTTCATAACTATATCTTGAGGAGAAAAAGTGACATGAAATATGGTTTCTGTTTGGATCATCTGAACATCTATGTGCTGAAAGGACAGACTATTCTTGAGGGGGCTCAGCCTCCTGAGGTCTCTGCATGTTATATAAACTTAAAATAGCAACAACACTGTGTTCTTCTGCTCTACAAAAATGAATGAATGAATAACTATATAAATCTGCCCATGGGGTGAGATAATTTTGCTTCTTTTCATTACAAATCAGCTTAATCTACTTAGCTATTAACTTTAAGCCAATTCTCCAGGAGTTGGAAATGTTTCCTTTTTCCATTTGTTGTCAGGAGAATGGGATTGGCTTTTGAAATGAGGTGTCATGAAAGCAGCTAGTTGCACATGTTACAGTCACCATCAGTAGGCAAATACATAACATAAATGCAGATAAATGAACATAAAAGCAGACCTTGAATTTTTTTTAAATTTTCAGGTAGATAAAAAATAAGGTAAAAAGCACATTGTACATTGTATAGTGTACAGTCCCCTCAAAAAAATAAATAACTGAACTGTCTGCTAAGAAATATATAGAAAACTCCTCTAACACCTTACAGTAAATGAATCAATAGTCCTTATCCTCTGCACTCGGAGGTCCAACATGCTGCACTTCAGCAGTGGGAGTAGTAGTGGCAGTAGTGGTACTAAAGGTAACACTAGTAGAGATAACACCTTCCAGCGCCAGTTATCCAGAGGCTGGTTTTCATTTGTAGTCCTGGCTAGATGGTCTTTAGGTCTCCTAAAGTGAATAGAAGTCAATGTGCATATAAAGTAAAAGAGAACAGATCAAAGGTATGCAAATCATGGCACTGATAAAATGATACACATTACATCTGCTAAAATAAATATAAAAAGCTGACAAAACGCATCTAACAGAACAGCATTATGCTGCTCTGGGAACATATGCATTAGAAACAGTATGCAGCTTCTACCTGATGACACATTCAGTACAACAGCATGAGGCAGTAGATGACACTAAAAAACATGAAGCACACAGAGCAAGGAACATAATCTCTGCAGTTTACAGCAGCAGATGAAGCGGCAGCAAAAAGCAACATAAATGAGTGTTCATACCAGCAAGGACACATTTAGCAGCATGAAGCAAACACATAGAGCTTAAACACACCAACAAAACAAATCTGAAAACAGGCTGGCAGACTGGCTTTACGGCGGCAGCAGGGTATATGTTTCTCAGTACTGGCAGATTTAATGATCAGGGAGCCACATTTTAAAATGAGAACTAAATGCCCTGAACATGTTGACATGTTTGCATGATTTGACCCAATTTTCCCTCAGGGATCAATAAAGTATTTCTGATTCTGATTTGTTTTGGAATGTAATGTTTTTGTGAGGCTGGCTGAATAGGCAGATTTGCTAAAGGCACTCTCTCTCATAGATAATCTCATAGATAATGCAGTCTTCTGTTGGCAGTCTCACTACAGCTTGTAACAATATTAAAAGCTACAGTTTGTTCCAATATTAAAAGCTTGAAGAGCCGAAGGAGCCAGACCATGGATGATTTTGTACACAAGACTGAAGATCATTGTCTCCACTCAAGAGACTTCATTTCCTTATTAGTCTTTCGTGTTACTGTTTCCTTATTAAGATGATACTAAAGCCTATACCTCTGTGGGCCACAACAAAGCCTGAGATCCTCAGGCAGAAGTCTCCTTGTTGTTCCGGTCACACGTCTTGTTACCAAAGATGACTGGGCCCTTTCAGTCTGGGCCTTTAACCTGTGGAACTCGCTGCCTGAGCATCTCAGGCCAGCGAAATCAATATCGTCTTTTTAAAGCACTTCTTAAAACTCACCTTTTTACCAAGACCTTTTCATAGCTGTATTGATTTATTATGTGTCTGCCACCTTTGATAATATTCTGAGAAGAAAAGCTCAGAATTTTCAAGATTAAAGTCATAAATTTATGAGGAAAAAGCTCAAAAATTCTGAGATTATAAAATCAAAAATCTACTAGAAAAATACTTGTTTTTTCTCATCATTTTTTTTTGTGGTAACTGCTCATTTTTTTTCCTGTAAAGCACTTTGAAAATTTGAGTAGAAAAGTGCTATCCAAATACAGTTGTTATTTTTATCATTATTATTATTTTTTTGTAGTAGTCATACTAGCAGTAACAGTGGTGCTGATAGTAATAGTTGCAGTAGTGGTAGCACACTGAGCATCTGCCTCAGCACTGCAAGGCTCAACACTGAGTGCTTCACTTGTGGCTGTAGTTGTGTGGGTCGTGTTAATGGTTGGACTGCTGACCAGGGGTGGAATTTGTTATTAGGTAAAGTAGGCATGTGCCTGGAGACCCACTCCTTCAAATATCACATATAAACTAGATATAAGATTTTTTTTTTTTTTGTAACTTAGGGCTTCCAGTCATTGAAAGTTCCTCCTTTGTCACCTTTAGAGTACATGATGGCCCGGGAATACAACGCAGCTATTGTCAGGACACCAACGCATTTGCATTTGTGGCCACCAGGAACAAGACGTACTGTTAAATTAATTGTGTGTTTATGGATTTAAGAGCTTGTCTGCAGGTATGATGGAAAAGGGAGAGGATGAGAGTGAGGGGAACCCCACATCTTGGTTGCCTTGGGCCCCAGATCACTATGTCTGCCCCTGGTGCCTGGGGCCCCAGACCTCAGTCAGCTAGGAGGCTGCTGAGGGCTGGTGGTTTTCAACTGTTCTCCCTCTTTGTTATACTCTGTGCTACTCTTTACATGTACCCTGCATGTTAGTCTGTAAATCCGTCACTAGTCAACAAAGTGATGAATCTATTCATGTCAGCTGCCGGCTTTAAGGTTTTAGCAAGAGAAAGATGCTGTATCTAGACTACCATTCTAGTCTAGTGAAGAGCATGAACTGATGAAGCCACATGGATAAGAAGCGAAACATCTTCTAGACATATAAATAAGTCCAGCTGACCTGAGTCAGTTTCCTTGAGATGTCGTATCTTTAGCTTTTGCTGTAATGTGGTGTCATTTTCTGTTGTGTTGTTATTTATGTCCTGTTGTTTGTAGCTGCATTTGTAAAATGGAGTAAGGATACCACTATAGCTCAAAGTGACAGCATGTATTATATATCATGTGTCTCATAGCGTGTGCTGTAGAATCTCTCACACTCGCACAAAAAATCTGCCAACAAAGAACTTAAAAAAGCATTTTCGTAATAAAAAATAGTTGACTTTATTCATTTCTCTCTGTGTAGCAAAACTAGTCATTGACATGCGCATATTTACATCCAGCAAACGCATGTTTATTATGATAGTTACAACAAGGTACATCTATAAAGACCATGGACAATAGTTTTCTTATACAAGACTCAAACAATGATTTTAAGGTACGCTAATGTCATTGTCATTGTTTCTGTCTTTAAGATTTTTTTATTCTTTTTTTATTGATGCTTGTTAAGTCTTCAAAGAAGTAACACATTTTAGATGCAAGTATACATAAACGTGCAGACACTCTTCCATCACCTTGCCTCTTTTCCTCTTATCTTAGTCCCTCTCTCTCTCTCCGACTCCATAACTTTCCCCATCCTGATTTCACTATAAAAACAAATCAAAAGTAAAAAATAAAAAATAAATAGTTTTGTGTTGTCTCCCCCTTCCACCCTTCTCTCTGTCTATTCCATTCCTTCTCTTTCTCACATTTAACATCTTACATGATTGGGCACTTGTATTAACTCTAGGCTTAAAAAAGGTGTGCTATCCCTTTCCGTTATTGTTTCTGGTTATGTTCCAGACCTGTTCAAATGTCAAATGACAAAAGCAATCCCGTGCAGTGAACTCATCTACTCAGATGTTTATTGAACATGAACGAATTTAGATCACTGGACTGTAACACCGTGAACCTCAAGCCAGTCAGCCTCAGGGCACAGTTCCAGGCAAAAATCAGAAATCTAGAGACAGTATTGCACTTTGGAAGGAGATCTCGCAACCAACATGTGATCCCTGTTTTGTTAAAAAACAAAAAAAACAAAAAAAAAACTGGCACATCTTTACATTCAATGTTTATGTTTCTTAACTAACTTTTTTTTCAAGTGAGGTGTTGTTTCCCTTTTTTTTTTTTTCACCATGAGATTGTCATTGTCATAATTTTGTAGTTGGCTTGGCGATACACATGTGAAGCTTAGCCACTGTTTAAACAACAGAAAGCCACAAGATTAACAATATTTGATATGATATTGAACATGGATACTAAAGAGATAGGTTTGGCTTAGTTCCCGATGACACATTTAAATCGATTGGTGTAATGATGTCTCTCCTAGACTGATTTATTGATTACTGATAGACACCAAAGTAAAGAATGGCAATCTTAGTCAGTTTAACAGTCTTGTCCGTTTTAACAACTTTTTAAAAAAGCATGAACTATCCATCTTGTAACAGTAGAGTCAAATGTACAGTGTTTATCTCAGTGCCACAGGTTGTGAAGATGTTTGGTGTAAGTCCATCCACTGAAAAATCCCTGTAATACTGTTTTTCAATTTGTGAACCCAATTGAGATTCACCTCTTAAATGGACTTGAAATTGAATAAGCTATTCTCACCCTCAGTAGTGTCAGTTCAAGAAAATAAGTTATGTTATTCGCTCTATTTCTAGTCTGGAGTGTAACTGATTACAACCTTGATTTAATCAACTGTTACAGAAAAGATATACATATAAAATCCCGTGGGAATAATGCTATGGTCACAAAAAATAAGGCAGTAGATATTTGTCCAGAAAACAAGTTTTGAAAGAAATTAGTGTCCTACAAATGAATGGAATGTGTGACTGTTCTGTAGAAAAATATATTTTAAAAAAGGAACTCAAAAAGATGGAAACATAAAAAAGAATGACATTTTTAAAAACAAAAGGACACATTAAGATGTGTCTAGTATGTTATACATGAAAAAATATCGAACCCCAAAAGCAAAGCACATGAAATGGGGAAGAGTGACTGTCCTGGTCTGCATTTCGAGGAGAGTTAACCCATGTCAAATAGTGCTGGAAATCTTCCACTTAAGTTGGGAGTCCTGGATATTGAGGTATTGTTTGACTATTGGGAACACTTTTATGAAATCTCCTGTCTGTAGTTCATCTCTCCACTGAATGCTTGAAGTGTAAAAGAATTCCTCATACAGTTTGACCAGGGTTTGGCACCATAGCAACAAGGTAATTGAAGTTATGCAAAGGATGAGTCATCCAGAACATTATAGTTGTGTTACTGTGGCTTCCAGAGCCCTTTATGTGAAATATACTTTTTATATGTTATATTTCATTATAAAGAGCCTCAGCGGGTAATCTGTGAATATAAATTATGAAAAGGTGCTATAGTTCATAATTTTTTTTGCTAGTTTCTTTTAATACAAACAACAATGCATCATTGAAATGATGACAATTTATAAACATCTTTAAAAACATAAAAGTAATAAGGTTTGGCTTTGACACAAGCCCAGTCACCTATTAGTTATGATCTTAATTTTGTCTTTAACAGTTGTGTTAGTATAGACAGATTGTAAGTATGAATTATTTTTAATTTTTTTTTATTCTAATCACAAAAAGGTTCTTTTCATGTGTGTGTGAACTGTCTGCATCCAACAAGCATTTCAAGCATATGAAAGTATCTGACACATTTAGCCCAGGTCCCATCACTTATTGACACCTTTGTCTTTTGAATGGTTGAAATTTTTTCAGAGAACATGTGACAACATATTTAAATGTCCTCCTTTGCTGGCATTTTAAAATGTCCAAATGCGGCAAAGGAGAATGCCTTTATGTAGGGAGTTTCGATGAAAAGTCGTAGTGGGATGCAATTCTGTGCCCCGTCACTGCTTTCTGACAAACCATGTACATCCTCTTTTCCTTCCTTCGCATGGGAGGAGGGTAGATGTGCATCTTTACTCTCATTTTTCTACCCAATGTCCGTTTTTCTCAGAGGGTAATTCTGGAAAAAAAGAAAAGTAAAAAGTCCTCGGTAATGCCCTTTGCCAAATCAAACTGTACACTATCAAAAAGGAGCAAGAAAACACATGCAAGATAAACCAAAACCTAGAGCCAAATACCAACAGAACAAATAAATAACTAGTCTTCCCCTTTCATCTCGCCTCCTCTCCCTCCTTCCCACCCACACTCTTTCTCTTCTCATCTCATCCCACCTTCATTCAAACATCCGTGGTTGTTTCATTAGTATCTCCTGAATATATTTCTCCAGATCGTCATCTTTTCCTTTGTCCGCCTGCCTCCCACTCTGAGAACTATAGTAATCTTCATCCCTGGTCACTATAGGTGCCTCAGGTGAGTAATAGTACTGCGGTTGATGACGGGGGATTACTGCCATTCGGGAAGCGGAGCGTGGTTTGGGAATTGGTAAGGGCTGAAATGTCCGGGTGTATGAGGGGAGGACATAATTGCTGTAGTAGCTCTGCTGGAGGTTTGCAGGGGGCTTTCTCAGCCTGGGTTGAACCCAGTTGCGGAAACGACGTTTAGGGGGGGAGTAATAGTCATAGTCTGCTGAATTCCCAAGGAAGCTGTTGAGGTTGAGAGCAGGCTTTGGAACATAGTAACGGAATTTGGGTTTTGAAGGAGGCGGAAAATAAATGGGATAGTAACCTCGATAGGGCTTCTTTTGGTAGTAGGATGGGTAAGTGGAATAAGGAGGATAGCTGGTCCAAAAGGACTTCTGTGGTTTGAGCCAGAGATCCTGACTGGTTGATAGGGGCTTCTGAAGTTTGGGCCAACGTTCTTGATTACTGGAGATCGGCTTTGAAGGTTTGATCCAAATGTCCTGGTTGCCCAGTGATGATTTGGTTGGCGGTCTTTCCTGGAACCAAGCTTTTAGGGGATTGACAGCTGGAGAGGTTTGCTTAGACAAGAAAGTATTTCGATTGTTTGGGATCTGTGAAGCTGAAATGCCATTAGTAGATGAGGATGACGAGGATAGGGGCATTAAGGGTCGTTGCCAAGGTGATGCCATTTCAGGAGGCACGTCTTTCTTCTTCTTTTTCTCCACATCACTGATGATGTCTACCACATCGTCAGCAGGAAGGTGGAGTTTGCTGGAGATCTCAATCAGTTTGTCAATGGTCTGAGGATCAATGTCGTCATCTTCCTCCATCACCTCTTGCTCTTCATCAGACCGTTTGTCTTCTGCTGCATTGGACAAAGAGGAATACTTCCTATTTTGGTCCCTGTCCTTCCTGTTTCCATTATTTTGTTTGACCATGTACTGGAGCAGCATGTCAGAGGCAATGTCTGCCAACTTCTCCTCCTCCATCTTGGCTCTCTGTGCCTCAGCAGCCTGCCTCCTCACCTCCTCCTGCTCTGCTTTGGCTCGAGCCTCTTCCTCCTCAGGACTCAACACCTCTTCTTCGTCCTCTGCCTCCTCTGGCTCATCATTTTCCATCACGTCATTCTCTGCTGGAGGCAGTTGCTGTGCTGCATTACTGCCAGCGTTGTTGAAATTGTTATCTTCAAACTCGTCCATAAAATTGCCTCCCCGGAATGTAGGAAAATTCATTGCTTTCTGCGTCTCCTCTTGCCATTTCAGTTTCTTCTTAGACATTGCAAGGTCATAGCCTTTATTATCTGGTATGATGTCATTGTAGGGGCTGTAACCTCTGCTCTCTCGCTGATGCTGCTGAGAATCTCTCGACATCTTACTGGCTGTGCTTAGACTTGGAAACTCCTTCATCATAGTCTCCAGGTTCTTCAGCTCCTCTGGGTTCAGCTGCTCCTCCTCATCTTCATCTATGTTTTGGTCTCCTTGTTGCTGGGACTCACTGAGGCTGGTTGGCCCTTGCTGGAAGGCAGCATCCTTCCCTATTATTTCCTCTCCGCCCTCATCTGTAGTGGTGGACTGCTGCTCTGTTTTCACTGGAACTGTTTGGCTTATGGTGCGACTGGTCACCTTCTCTGTTAGCTTCTCCTCTTCTTCTTGTGCTTTCCTTCTTTCCTCCTCCTCCTCCCTTTCTCGCTCCTCCCTCCCCTGAGCAGCCATCATGAGCTCTAACTCCTGCCGTCCATTTCTGTCTCGGTCTCGGTTCACTCCATCCATTGCTCTCACTTCCTCAGCTTTTTCATTCTCTTTTATTGCCTCCTCCCTCTCTTCCTTCTCCTCTTCCTCTGTCCCCTCACCCTCATCTCCCTCCCTCCTTCTCTCCATCTGTGGCTTATTCAGTGCTTCCAGTAGAACCGCTGCAAGTGTTTTGGGATCCACATCTTTAAAGAGCTCATCCTCATCCTCCTCTTCTTCCTCCTCCTCTACTCCCTCCCCTCCTGTTTGCATTGATCCATTCTCCTCAGCCCGCCTTTCCCTGTTTCCCACCACTGCCAGCCCAGAAGATGAGACCCTGTGCAGGCTATCAGTGAGGCGAAGGGTGTTCACAGGGCTGGAGGTGGACAGATTGAGGAAAGAGGCCCCTGTCAGGAGGATCAGGAGGGTAAGGGCACTTGAGGCATCATGGTAGCCAATCATGGCCTCTCTGAACAGGGAGCACTGTTGACAGCAAAGGTGACGAGGTGGTGCACAGAAATACCTGGAGGAGAGAGATAACAGAAGAACAGAGGAAGAGATTTGTGTCAGTAATGTTGTATGAAAGGAAAAAATATAGAGAAGTTTCAGTGCAATACGTGCATTTTTCCTGCCCAATAGCACAACAGGACTATAATAAATCAGCAGGAGTGTTCATCAGTAACAATTACCCAACGATTACTTGATCAAGTGCTGAGATTTCTGGCTCTTAAAACTTAAAAGCCTCCAGCCCATGCTGTGCTTTAGTACAAAAAAACATCAACCCACTGGATTTTTCATGTAATCATTATGCTTAGCTCTCCACCAACAAAAATGCTTTCCCTGTTGCTAAGCAGTGAAGATCTTTGCTTGCTTCATTCCATTGAATAGACTGAATGAATTACATGAAAACAAGGAGCGATAATACCATTGAAGTTATGAAGGCACCAGTTCATAAAGCTACTGCAGGTTAACACTTCTCATTCACTCATAAACCTGGATAAGGACAATTGCATAAGACTGAGGTATGGAATTAAGCTGCTTTTTCAAAGGAAGCTTGTACTTGACAAATATGAAGCACTCACTCATGCTGCTTTCAAATGCTACTTGATCCTTCTATTTATATTTGGATATATAACTCTATAGCAAGTTAACACAGTATGTTTCACCATATTATATTTATAGGAGTCAGTTAATGTTGTCCATTTCTTTTTAATGCATGTGGATCCACCGCCAAGACAAGCATTAGCTAGAATTGCACCAACAGACATTGTAGTAGCATGTTTTGCGTAGAACAGGAACTTTATTCCCACATAATTATCTTACCTAGTTAGGTCTAATCTAATCTTTAGAAAGCCTGTCAGTGACACCTAGTGGCACAGTGTAGTTCACATGCCATATTTTACCTTGTTTGCTGTTTGTGTGTTCATGAGGATTGTCCAAGTATTGTGACTCAGTGATGAGAAATTTGTTTTCATAAGTCTGCTTATGCCTATCATAGATTTTCCATCTAGCAGGTGTATTTGTGTTCCCATAGTATCATTCAGTGCTAGCTGTATCACCTGCCTAGCTGGCAGCAATGTTAAGACAGCATAACTCCTGTTGTTTTGTTTAATTGCAGGTTAATTGTGTTCAGAATTGTATAAAATTGGTTTTGTGTTACTTCACAGACCTCATGTATATCAGTAAATATCTATGAGGGTCACACCCACTCTTCCTTCTAATGAGAATTAATAATCAAAGGGAGAAATATTGCTTCTGGAGCCTGATTCCCCAACCAGAATTTGTGTCTGTATTGACCACCTCAGTAAAACATGTTATATTTTCATCTTTACAGTATGAAGACCTGTGAGTGAAACAAGGGATGTGGCCTACTTTGCATGCATAAAACCATCTAATTCCGACACGCCACTTATGATTTCAGCTCAGCATGCCGTGTTGGTTTCAAACCAATAACATTTAGATCCATTCTGAGCTATTTGCAACCTGTAGACCTCATTTTGTTTATTCACAATCTACGTGCTATCAGACCAACATATCTGTGCAGCTCTGAGCTCATCTTCTGGCTGACAATCGGAAGACTGGGCGCTGGAAATATTACAGTTAAGTTGCCTATAAAGGATTCAGTTTGAATGAAATGCAGTCAAAGTATAAAGCTGTGCAAGTATGTCATTATTCAAATTATCCACCAGCTTAGATTAAGGTTTGCTAGCTACAGCGAGATAAAGGTTGATCCTAATCCTAAATCTTTTAAAAGCATTATTGCACCATCCTCTGGGCGTTAAAGGCTTAAAATCTGCTGCACTTTAGACCAAATTTAACATTATTGTTGGGTGTGGTCATAAATGTGCTCTGTTTGGTTTCTGACCACACCCAAAAGTGATGTGGCACTGTTGGATGTGCAAAATGGCATGCCTGCAGTAAGGTAAAAATTTATACCACTAGATGCCAGCAAAATCCAGATTTTGTGCCTGGTTCCACCTCTAGCCACTACTGAGGTATATTGGCAAAACAAACACAAAAGTAAACTAATTATGTCCTGCTTTTCTGATGGAAACACGTTTTGAATGTGAATAAGCACTACATGAGGATTACACAATGCAGCATTTTGCTATGATACAGTGGGCTCTGGTTGGCTGTGATGGTGAATGTTCACTGATAACACTCCCTGTGTTTGATAAGGCACTTGAAATTTTTGGCACTTCATTAGGTGTAGACAAATCACTCATTAGCTATAGGTTCATCTTGGCCAGTATCTTAAGAACATTGATAAATCCACTTTCCACTCCCACGGTTTGAGTTTTATTACCATGCTGATGCACAGTTGAATTTGTCCCTGTGCTCAAAGAGATATATATCACATAATGAAAACTGCAGAGTGAGGATCACTTTCCAGGATGTTTTTTTTCTGTGGTGAAACAGACAGAAATTGGACAGGGATGTTATATAAGCAGATGCCAATCAATTTCCAACCCCGGCCCCTCGCAACCAAACGTTCACAAAGATTCAGCTCTCTCATTCCCAAAATCCTATTTCTACTTGTGCGCTCATTCAGATGAATGGGACACGTCATTTTGGCTGTGAATCCATCCTCTAGTGGACATTCACTGGCATTCATGGCATTTTGAGCTGAGATCATATGGGGCCTGTCAAAATAAAGCTGTGCTTACAGGCATCATAACACTATGAGAAATCATGCAGCACTTCAAGATGGCTGTAGGTCTGGAGAATGCCCTCCTCTGTCTTGTCCGACCAAAAGCAAAGAATGAACACGTTAAAGACAAATAACGATGAATGAATTCACTGATAAAAAATGAATAGATAAATAAATATGAATATTAATATGTGGACGAGATTGACAGCCACTGAGGTATGGCCACTAAAAATAATGTTATTGATATTGCACCAAAAATCATCAGATGTTCAGATACTATAGCACCAAGTAAACCCCATCCACAGAATTTATTAAAATTTCTGCAACCAAACTGTAGCAAAGCCATATTAAATGTAATAATAATAATAATAATAATAATAATAATTTTTTTTTTTTT
>OMLB01028998.1:19112-30334 GCA_900302555.1 Myripristis jacobus | reverse complement strand
TCCCCCTGTTCTTTCTCACCTTCATGCAGAGCTCTTCCCATTGGCAGTGGAGTTGCTCCAGCTGCTGCTCCAGCAGAGCCGAGTCCCCCGCTGCTACATACTGGGACAAGTCCATCTTCATGGTGGCCATCTCCCTCAGTCCACTGGCCAAACGCTCCAGAGAGACCTCCTTCTCCTGCATGACACACACACATACACACACACGCGCGCACACTCAACTGACCAGTCAGGCAACCTGCGCCGGCTGTATATACCCTGTTCTCTACCTCTTCCTCGCTCTCTCTCTCTGACCAACCGGATTAAAGGGCTGCTGGCAGGACAGGGGGAGGGTAGGAGGGGTAGAAAAAGGGGGAGGGGAGTGAAAGCTGGGGGTAAAGGGCAAGGGAAAGGGGGGTAAACTCATAATAGAGGCGATCTCTTGCGATGGGGGCAGCTACTGATGAGGGAGTTGAGGGACAGGGGGAACTTTGGTCAGTCCTCTGCCTAGCTGCTGAATCAAGTTTTCTCCCAAAAAGCACATTCTTGGTAATTTATTAGGACTTGGACAGCTGATCTTTTACAATTTAAGGGTATACATTGTCTCACTCACTTTTAATAATTTCTACAATAATAAAGTAGCTCTGTAAGAATATCATTCTTCGCTTATTGTGCCTGTGCAGCTTACAGATGCTGTAGGGGAAGCTATTCTTTTTCAAAATCACATCAAGATGCAGTTTTTTTCTTTAAGTTACACCACAGATCAACTTTCACACTACTGTAGCTGGTTTTCAGGAAAATAACACACAAATACAAACATTCGAGGATTGGATTGCAAGTATGTATTTTGGGGGCTTAAGCACAAAGCTTGTCCAAGGTTTTTGGGAGACTGGCCAGTTAATCACCCCCCTGTTCTTTACTAGTCGGTACAGTAAATGGCTCCATGCACCTTGGCATGGCTTCTGTTGAGCAATAGCAGCTCACTAGCATTATCTCAAAAGTAACAACATGAGATCTCTAAAGCTAAAGAGTAAATAAACTTAAATGACATGCAGCAAAGTCTGGCAGTGTTGTGTAGAGTGGTGAAATTTACAGTCAATGTTAAATAATGCACCGTATTGAAAGAGCAGGGACTATTTTCTCTGTTTCTGTGGGATGCAAATGCGGTGGTCATACAGATTTTTATGACAGCGAGTGCGCAGCAAGAGCCACGTTCTAATTACCTGAATGGCTGTCTCTTCCTGTGATTGCTCTAGTCTGTCGGGCAGCGGTCGCCTCAGCCAGCTCTGCAGTTCATCCAGGTGGTGAGTTCTGTTGCTTATCCCATCCTGACACTGAGACCACTTCTAGAAAAAATAAAGAAATAAAAAATAAAACACAGATATGAGGAGATCTCAGGGGTTTGTGCCTAACAAACATTTGACACATGATTTGGGTTGTGAACCACCACAGTGTTTATGGTAACACTACAGTAACTGTGCTACAATTAATTTTTTTAACATGTTGTTGTTTGTTTGTTTTTCCTCCCTGATTCACTGTCAGTAACTTTAGCGTTAAGGGAACTCGTTGAGTAGCAGAACAAAGTAAATCTATTCCAGTTGTGCTGCCCTGAACTGTGTTTCACAAACCACAAACCAGTTGTTCCTTCATTGTGCTGTTATCAAACAGAATTTACGTTTGGGGTGATAAAGATTGACTTGAATTGATGTGATGATGTGTATGCCTTCATTCATTCATTCATTCATTCATTTTCCTAATCGCTTAACCACAAGGGTTGCGGGGGGTGCTTGAGCGTATCCCAGCATCAGGGGACAGTCCATCACAGTTCATTCATTCATTCTTCAGATGCAGTCTATGTGTAAACCATTCAAAGATGCCATGCTTAAAGTTATTTAAGCACTAAAAGATTTATGTGAAGATGTATAAGTGGCTGCAAAATGTGATAAGTTTAACACCGAAAAGTATTTCATGTATTATTGTATCGCGAGTGTAATTACAGTTCTAGTTATAAGTTTGATCATTTCAAATTCAAAATGGAACAAGGCTACAGAAAACAACCTTTCTCCAGATTTTCAATTTACCCCTGGACCATTGTGTTGGCTTGCTGTCAGTTCTGCTTTGGCCATTAACACTCCCTTTCTGTGATCATAGCCTTCATTTGACTTGTTGCACTGTGGGATTTTCCACTTCCTGGGTGTGCCCTGTTTGGCTGGAAGGGGTTAACACAACTTGCCCTGACCCTTTGGCAGACCAGTGCGCTTACACGTTGTAATTAACACAGCTCAGGAGGCCGGCCTGCCCCTCTGTCATACAAACAGGGATCACTCTTAGCTTGGATCAAGGTTGGCATAGTGGCCCCTGGAAACAGACAATATTTGACCAGTATTGGCTTTTTTTTTTTTAAACAGAAAATGATCTAAAGCGCTCTGTATCAGCCTTCAAGAATCCATATCTGTGAAAGCACAATGGAAAATCTTAAACAGTTAAATTCTGACATAAAGCATGAAGCCAAACAAACTGACCATTCACTTCACATACACACACACGCACACACACACACACAGCCTCATAGGGATTGTTTAGCAAATGGAAGATTAGACTGGCATGTGCAGTAAATAAAGCCCTTGCATAGCTACATACATTGAAACAGGACTAAACCTATTGTTCATTCATTCATATGGTCCTTGAAAACTGGGAATGTCCATAAACAAATGCACCAGCTACAGTCCTGGACATGATCCATGTAGGTTCAATGCACAACAACGTTCCTGAGCCAAACTGTAACGATATGAGATTCGTTTCTTGTTGCGGTTTCCTTGGTCTGTCTCCAGCATCGAACAGGCATGGTTTACAGGTTGCAGTGGTAGGCTCGTATCATTTTTAAAATTTGATCTGGATCCAGGCTTGTCCAAATCCACTGCACAATATAGGATATCCCACAGCACTGCACAGTGGCAACTGGCTGCCCCTCAGTAAGGATCATGGCCAGATTAGAGTCACACTTTGATCCCTCATGGGGCTTCTGGGGCTTTTTGCCAGGGCTAAACTGTATGTGTGTGTGTGTGTGTTTTGTGTTTGAAAGGTTAGAGGGATTCCTGGATGTGGGTCAACCACAGCTGACCCCCCCCTCCCCCAACCAACAAGGAGAGTCTGGGGAGCTTTGATGTCAGTCCATAATTTTCTATATGCTTACCGAATGTCTTGAGATAATGGGAAACAGCAGTAAAACCTTTTACATTTAAAACATAATTTACTGAAAAAGACATCATAGCTCATAAACTGCAGAGGTTGGTGGAGAACTGATGGAGTGACACACAACAAAGGGTGAGAAACACTGAGTACTGTGGCTTCACCTGCAACAGTAAATGTGCATCCTGCTGTTCTCTGAACACAGTTGAAAAGGAGAAAAGTGCATTCTTGATTCTAGTTTATTTGAATATTTGACGACAATGAAAAATGAAAGCACCTGTTATTCCAGTCTAAAGGGTTTCTTTTCTGAGTAGAGGGTGTGTGCTGTGTGGCTTTGGTGAAAATATGGAGCTTACCTGAGTGATAGCGCTTAGTAAGGTCTGCCTTTTCCGCAGCAGTGCGGTGGATTCTTCCCATGCCTCCTCCATGGCCTGGAGCTCTGCCTGCAGTCGGCTCTGGCACTGGGATTCTGTCATAAATGTGCACAGCTGCCTGCCAGCCTCCACTGTCTGGGTGTACGTGGCAGAGTGCAGATCCAGGGTCTCTTCAACATGCTTGGAAAGATAAAGAGGCAAACGGCATTTGTCTTTTAAGGTGCAACATGTAGCACTTTGACACCAATACATCATTATCACACTGATTTTGAGATATCAGTATGATTACTGTCAGCAAATGACTCCATCATCAAGACTGGCAGCCTCTAGCAGCCTCTACACTGCACTTACATTGTGTGGCACTGGGTCAGGTTTTTGGGGAAATGTGCTGGATTGCTTTACAACACAAAAAGGGGAAGAGTGCTGTTCTTTTAGAAAAAAAAAAAACAGAGCTAAAGAGCTAAGAAACTTTCAGAGTTTCAGGAAATGGCAGATGGTGGAAAGAGTGGAGAGCCAATGGAAAAAAAAATCCAACATCTTCATTCCCTTCAGTAAGATTTATGGAATGCACTCTTCTTGCCTGGGATTTTGAAGGAACTTTGCGACTTTGTTTAGGATGTTTTAAGATGATGATGTGATGCTTAAAGATCTTCATAAATCACTTTAAGTTCATCATAAAGATTTTTGTGGGATTCTTTGAAAATACTGAAAGAATCTTTAAAAAGTTTATTTATCTAACTGCTGCACAGTGTGAGCAATCTGATTCAGTTCCAATGCTCCGTGCAAACATTCAGTGTCCAGTTACTCATCAGAAGAGTCTACAACAATATACTGAGGACACTTTTGATTTTAATTGCTGTTATCACTATAAAAAGCAATCCATCAGTCAAAACCTTGTTCTATTGCTGAACAAGCTCATCTCTGTTTTGTGCATTTTGTGCATCCCAAAGCAAAAGCAAACAAAAAGGACACATGTCTTTAGGTTTCTGATTTGTGTGACACTGACAAAGAATGGAAATTTGGTGAAATTCATGATGAGATCCATGGTGACTTTATAGGGATGATTTACATTTACTGATTTACATGTGGGTAGATTTTCTGTGAAGCTCATTTAAACTCAGATAAACAAAGCATTTATTAGTCCACAAATTCAACCTCCATCCAAAATGAGAAGCCTAATTTTTAACACTTCAGAGAGATTGTTAATGATCACAGCCTGGAGTCTCTGGAGTGTGAAAGAAAGCATTAGATCTATGTCTGATATTTGGGGGGATTTTTAAATAAAGGATATTTTATTGGTGCTAAATGGAAACTCTCTTTGGGTTAGCCTCCATCCCCCAGGGAGGTGCTGCTGGTAGGGATTCAGCTACATGCTCAAGGACAATTCAGCAGGATGGATGCTTGCTAACACAATTTTTAAATCTGAGTCCATTTAAAACATGCAACTGTAAATTAAAAAAAAAAAAAAGCTTTAAGGTGCACACACTAACCTGACAATTGTCCATGTAGCTTCGTAGCTGCTGCCGTGTGCATGGAGCTGGGGAGGCAGGGGGCAGCAGAGGGTCGACGTCCCTCAGCAGCTTCCATAGGAGCTTCACGCCGTGTTTGTAGATCCTCCACAGGTCCAGGTGTTCCTCTGCGAGTGCCTTGCGCTGGCCAGCTAGAGCAACAGACTCGAGCCAGCTTTCTCTCACACGGCCCACTGTGCCCATGAGTTCAGATCTACACAGGAAGCAACACAACAGTGTGAGCTTATCTGTCCCATGCAAGCGGCAACCACAGCAATCGAATCACTGTAAACATATGTATGTGTTGGTGGCCCAACCTAGGCTTAAAATATGTAATAACACATAAACACAATATTAAAAAACAGAAGTCATTAAGTTTTGCTGATCCCCACACAGAAATTAGGTTTTTGCAGCAAAATCAGGCTCCAGCAGAGAAGAGAACGTAAGCACACAACCATGATATAAAAATAAACACTGTAAATAGTAGGAATATTTAAATAATAGAACAGCAAAAGCTATGGAGATGTGCAAAAATGTAAAGTAGACTTTGACTCTTAAAAAGTAGCACGCATGGGAAAGAAACTGACTTACTTATTTATGGACTGACTAAGAGTGTTGGCTTTTAGATGACAGTCTCAAATGCATACTTAAGTATCAATATATTGTTTAACAGAATAAAACACAAATAAATAAAAAAAATGAAGTACATCGATGTGTACAGGCCATCAACAATCCAAATTAAAAAGAGGGTTTTACAGAAAGGTTTCACAGTAATAGACTGTGAAAAACTGATTTATGGACACATAATATCTGAGAGAGGGAGCCATGTAGCTGTTCTAGGGCAGGAAATGCCTGCACATACCAAACAGTGTGTGTGTGTGTGTGTGTGTGTGTGTGTGTGTGTGTGTGTGTGTGAGACACATGAGCAGGAGTGTCAATACAAAGGCTGGAGGGATTGCAACTGGAAAACCTCAAATTTAATCACTTTATTAGATGATGGCGCCTGTGAAATAATACAAGACAACAAACCCACAACCTTGGACAACTCAGTTACTTTCACTCTTTCGTGGGCCTCAAAATACTGACCGGCATGCATCTCAGCAGCATTATTGCCCTGGTAGAAATTACCTGCTCATTTAACTTAACACCTTAACTATATCTTCCCCAGTCCAATTTTTTCCATACCACATGACAAATTTACACAATGGTGCAAAACAACTGCTCTCCCCAAGAAACAGAATGACCACTATAATCCGTTGTTGATTCAAACCATGAGGGGGATGAGACAAGTAAAAAGCTTTTAAGCCATGAAACAAATGAAACAGATTCATAAAAAGCAGCACTTTACTGGATTGGGTCAGTCTTGCCCATACTTTGGACACTCAACATGCTGCTTATACACAGTTTTTTGTCAACAAGGGTGTTTTTCGGATTTTTTTTCATTTGCTTACTTTTTCTCTCCTGTTTTGTTTTCCAGGCACTCCACTGCATCATGGAGGAGACCCTGCAGGAGATGGTGCCCAGCCATTATTTCAGGCTGAAGCTTCTGTGGGAGTGAGGAGAGGATGAGACGAGTGCTCCAGTTCTCTAATTTTGTCTAATTTCATGCATTGCTGTACCTTTTCAGACAAAATACAAAAAAGACAAATAACTGGCAAAGATGCCTCAATCCATCCGGCTTATTTTCAATAATGTTAAAAAACAAGACAGTGTTCAAATTGTATTTCACAGCTCGTACAGCATTACCTCATTCAGTGAACCTCAGCTACAAGAAAAAGGTATGTTTTACCAACGTGGGCTCACTGGTATTTTTGGACGGGAAAATAGGACATCTTTAACTGAGGCAGAAGTTTGATGGTGGATATGACAAAAAACAGCAAATTTCACCTCTTCGCATACATCTCAAAATAATAATGCACATCACATATTGATGATACAAGTGTAAGAGCAAGTCCCCTTTGCGGTATTGCAAGAAAAATGTTAAAAGTTGGCATGTATAGCAATTTAAAGGCTTGTTTCAGCATGTCTGATGTACACATCAGTTCATTCATGTCTCTGAAAGGAGAAAAATCCGGTGAAGGGACAAATGCATTGTACCTGATGGACAGTCAGCATCTCTTGAAGGCTGGAGTAACTCTCAGCTGTTTTGGCCATCAGGTCTTGCTCCAGCTTTTCCTGAACAGACACCAGGCTCTCACACTTCTGCTGGAAGCTCTGGGAACGCTGAATCTCAGCCTGCATCTCTCTGGTAAATGATGTGACGCATACAAGCAGCGCAGACATAAATCAACACACTTTCATCTTTTATCGAATTAACACATTCACCATATTCCATCAGAAAATTTAAGATAAACTGTCTCTTAAATCAAGTTTTGTTTCTAGAGTATGGGATTAAGTACTGCCAAAATAAGTATTAAATCTGTTTATAACTTATAACTGTTTATAAAAGTTACTCACAAATTACAAACTTTTCCACATTGTTTCCACATTGCTTCACACCCTTACAGCACACAGTGCACACAGCCACATTTTGCTCTTCAAGTATTTTCAACAAGTTCTTATTCCCATACTAGATTTTCAGTTTTGCATTTTAACATGGCGGTGCAATTGAATCTTCAAAGCATCATTTAAGATGACCAAATTAATTAGTTGTATCCCAGTGGTATGCCAATTTCTGGTCATCGTTGTGTACTTAGTGCTTCTTCTTTTTGTCTTAAAATGTTCACACACAGCTTTGTTATTTGGTTTTGGCATCCCTGGCTTCAGTGTCACCTCTTTAATGACCCAAGAGGCTGAATAAACTAAAACAAACCTCTAGTTAATGAAAAAGCCGGTGCATTTATGATGGCAAGCAATATTTATTTCCATATTTTACAACAATAACTGTGCTGACAAACTATATTAGGTTTGAATGTCAATAAATAAACACATATCTGAACTGTGAAATTATGAAATAGTTATGAAATAGTTGGAGCAGCCACTCTCAAATGCAGGTCCATGCTGAACGCCCTCACCTGTTCATATCCCATGTGCAACTCAGGCCTGCTGTCCACTGCCTGCAGAGCGCCTGCAGTCGCTCAGCTTCCTGGTTACTGTGGGTCACATGGCAGCTCATCTCACTGATGTCAATCAGTGATGGGAGCAGATCACTGAGCTCCAAATTAATCTGCTAAACAACCATCAAGTGTATCAGTGTTAGAGACCATGAGCAAGGAATCTTGTAGTATCAATTTGCTTGTAACGATAAATGATCTCACCAAGTCTAGCAAAGTGACAGGAAGTGTCTCCATTAATAAAAATATGGTTACTGGCTCACCTTCACATGGTCCATGTCATTCACACGGGCTTTCAGCTTTTCCAATATGCTCTGCGTCTGGATTTCAAGTGACTCCAGACGAGTGCAGAACAGTTTTTGCTGCTCCAAATCCTCCTGCATGCAGAGAGAAGTTTGAGTGACTTATCCTTGGCGTAGATGTGTGAAACTTGGACAGCAGTAATAATGATTTGCAATTTCTGCTAAGGTTACTGATCACGTCATCCAGACTGGTTTCATGTCAGTAAGAAACCTTATAAATTCAGCCTCCATCTAAACCATACAAAAATACTATTGCATCAAAAACATTTAATTTTTTTTAGTTGGATGGAATCATTACTACTTATTTTTTAAGTATGTTTTGATGGACAACAAGCCAGATTTGGATAGAGTTAGACGATATTTTGCCTAGTTCCTCACCTGAAGATGTGAATGTTTCCTTGACAATGTCTGACTCAGCAGCAGAACGTCACGTGACAGCAGTCTGGTCTCTGATTGGATTAAGTTGGCGGCTAATGGTTCTAGACATGCAATTAGAGGTTTGGAGGTGGACAGTACGTCTCCCACACTGCTTTGCAGGTCCTCAGTGTCCTCCTGCAATGTCTGACATTAAAAGCATGACAAACAAAAATAAGGAAACCCACACTGAAAGTTACATAGAGGTATATTAGAAAGATTAAGAGATGCAAGGGGCTTTATTGCCTGTTTCTGGAATCTGAACATGCTGAACCCATTTAATTACATTACATTTCTTACTTTGTCAACCTGCACTGTTGTCAACACATTTAAAAATGCACATTAAATATAGAGTGAGAGATAATAAGGAAAACTGTGTTTTATGTCTCCTGGAAATTGAAAACATATTTTTCCAGGTGAAAGCACTTAAGAAACACGTCTGTGTGTTTCTGAAGAGTGTGCAGAAGGGGGAAACGAACCGAGGTCCCACATTAATGGAACCAGCCAAGTTTTGTTTTAATGTTCAAAATAACAGCAGTGTTACATTAGTCTTCCTGCACCAAAATAGGAGAGCATCGGGACTGTAAGCTCAGCTGTACTGATAAAGAAAAACAGTGCAGACAATTACTGATATGTTTGACCTCTTTTCCCTGTGGATATCCTGTCCGTTTCTGGGAAACAGTTTCCCCAATTTCTTTCCAAGGACAGCAAAGCATTTATTAAGAAATAAATAAATAACTGAGCCATGATTATAATACGCAGGCTCTTTGCATCATCCCCATAAAGAGTGGGTTAGTCAAGCATTTGGTGATTCTAGAAACTGAGATGAACTTGTTATGAGTGAGAACTGTATGTAAATGTACAAGATACATAAATATTTCACCAAAGTAGTCCTTATCTGGATGTCCTTCAACAAGTCAGTTTGATTAAAACTGCTTGTTGAACCTCAAAGTCTCAGATGCCTGTGAGACCTAAATGAATGAATGAATGCTTTGGATCTGCACATATGTAATGTGACAAATTGTCATTATTTTTCAACCACACTGACAGTGTAATGAGCCCACAGCTATCTCAGAGGATGCCAGCTGCGTTCTATCTTAAGCTGCACTCATTTCATGGAAACAACTATCTGAACAACTTGAAAGTTAAATGTGGAAATATTTAGATTTTAGTGAACTGGTTTGAAGCCACCAAATGCCATGAGTGAAGTTTGCTTGTGATCAGCTTTTCAACATTTAGTCCATAAAATCCAGAAAACTGTGTCCAGACATAGTGTTTAAGAAGTTTTGATCACCACAAAAGAAATCCTGCACACTTTATATTGAAAGGCTACAACATCCAGTTCTTAGACCTTCAGTGGAAAGCGCACAGGACATCTTGTTCACGTTCACTCCCTGAACTCACTTCCACCGAGGACAGCACAGCCTGTACGCCCTGCTGTGGTGAAGGTAGGCAGCTCGACAGCGCCTCCCACTGCTGCTGTAGGTGTTGCAGGCGAAGAGAGCAGTGATCAGAGACTTGGACGTACTTCTGCCAGAGGGAAAGCACCTGCTCAGTCTTCAGGAGCTCCTCCTTCATGTCCTGCACAACCTCCTTCCACCTGTGGTGCACAAAACAGACTGCAGTCAACTATTTTTTTTGTAACACGATCCCACAAGAGATGCAGCTGAAGTGTATATATATTCAGACTGGTCTCTGTCGATGAAATAAGATTAGATCCACATATGTTACCTCAGTTATGCTTACTTCTACTATTATTACCATGAGACATCAGAACAAAACAGTCAACACCACAGCTTTGTGGAACAACAAACCAAAAATATTTTGTCAGTTATTTGTTTTGCTGATTCTCTTCTGTTATCTTTACAGTTACTTACCGTTTTTGCTCTCCTTCCACTTGCCCAGCCAACATCTGGGCCGTTCCATGATGAACAGTCTTCCTCAGACTCTGATAGGATTTTCCCACTGCTTCCCAACGTTCCTTTCCACTTTCAGCATTCTCCTGGTTTTGCTGTGAATAGAAAAAACAACATGGCCTCATACTCGCCAGTGGTAGGCTCGCCTTTCCAAAACCGTGTTATTGTGACTCACAAAAGCTGCTTATAAGACTTACTGAGTCTTTAACAGAGCTTTATCACAGACCATTTAACCTCATATGAGCCGGATCTCAGCCCGAGGTCCCTACATATAATGGCTATTTCCATGCAAAACAGAAACTATTGGGGTTTTTTTGCCATCAGGTCCTCAAGACTTAGGATTGACCTGACTGACAGGCTTAGGCACTTAAATCACTTATTAAAATTAATTTTCAGAGAGTTCAGTTTTATGATTTAGTTTTGTATTTCCTACCTTGCTTAAATTGCTATTACATTTGCTTTTTGTTAGTTTTTTTTTTTTTTTTTTTTT
>OMLB01028998.1:0-12419 GCA_900302555.1 Myripristis jacobus | reverse complement strand
TGCCAGATGATGAGAGAAAGCGCTTCTTTCTAGGGCCAACATTTGCAGACATTCAACAATCACGGTGGGAGGAATCCATCGTAAAAAAGAGGCAGGAATAATAAAAGCTTCAATCGACCAAATGCAGCGCACACAGACATGTTGCACTTTGAGTAGAGGGACAGTCTCGCTTTTCCACAACTGGGGAAGAAAATCTCATTCTTGCACTTACAGCCACTCTTACTCTCAGCAACCCAATGTACTGCCAACAGCTGAACGCAACAACCGAACCACTACTTTACATTTTACATTCTCTGGTGGTTGTCGAAAGGCATTCTGGAAAATGTAGGAAGTCGTTAACTAAAGACGGTGTGGATGAGGCAGATTGAGGGAAAGTGAATACACCAAAAAAAGTAAATGAGAATACTTCATCAAGAAATAACTATTTGAATGCACTGGACATCACAGATTAACACTGAACAGTCTCCAAAGGTTTTTTTTTCTTGTGCAGGACGGCGAAAACAAGTCAAATAAAAGACACTGTGGTTGTGTGCAGTGTAACTGGTGTTACCTGGCAGGCATCTAGTCGGGCTTGTATTTGAACCTCTTCATCATTTCCCCCCTCTGCCTCACTGTTGCTGCTGAGGGCTTCAAGCTCATCAAGCCGCCTGCCCAGTCGACCACAATTATCCTCCCGGCGGCTCCACTCCTACACATCCAACACACATTTACCTTTATTTGAGCTTACATACACAAGCACACTGTCATAGCAGGACCGAGACAAGTGTGGGGGAGGTTACAAAAACAAATGCTTTTTTTTCTCCAAACTTTTTGTATGCACGATTCAACAAACTGATGCTACACACCTGAAGCCTCCTCTGAGAAGCCACCTCCTGCTCCAGAGCCTGTTGCTGCAGTGCTTTGATCCTGACTTCCAGCTGGACCCACTCTTCCTCCTGACTTTTAAGTGTTTCTGGCTCTCGCGCGAATAGATGCTGTACAAAAACCACCTGGGACCTAAGGACCTGGAACAAGTTCTGGAGGCCATGAGTCCAGAGTTAGGACAGAGGTGACATTATTGCAAAATAACCCCATTAAATTCACTGGGTAGCCACAATACTGTACACATTGGATATGATTAAAGTCTAAATATCTCTAAGTTAAATTTGATCACTTGTTCTTCAGGGTTTTTTTTTTTTTTAACATCAAGAGGCTTCCAGGTGCAGTTAGTTGGATACCTTGTGTCTGCAGAGGAGAGGTTGAGGCTGGCTCTGGCTGTGGAGTTGGCTGGTTGGTCTTAATGTTACACATTCTTCACCCAGTTCCAGGAGGCGAGTTATCCCCTGAAGCAAGACGCGAGAAACCTGCTGCAGCTTGGCTTTCTCCTCTGGGGACTCTTTCACATGTCCTGTCAGCACATTCTGCAGAGAGACGCAGGTGGGACACACACTTAAAAAAAAATACCTAAATCATGCTTAACCTGATAAGAAATAAGAGAAATGTAAGAGAACTGTAAATTTCCGAATTTACGGTTTCTGTACAATTTCAGAATTCACAGTGGCTTTGAGAAATATTTTTCTACATCCTTATTTTTCTGGTGTCTTTTGATTATATGTTCTAGATTTTGCTGAGCAAGAATTTTGTGCAACAATGTGGAAAACTCTCTCTCTCTCTCTCTCTCATACACACACACACACACACACTTGTTACCTCTAAACTGGGAACATCCTTTAGGCTGGGGAATGACTCCCTCTGTCCAAGTTGAAATACGTCCAAAACACACAGCTGGTTAAAGGGGAGCTCCTGAGTACGAAAAATAGTTAAATAGTTAAATCACGGTTACATGGCCTAAGATTGAGAATTAATATTTACCCTTGTCAACATGTTTCTAAGTTGTTAGATGTGTTTTTGGAGATTGTTAGACCGCTAGCATTTTGTTGATGCGTGAAAAAAAAGGGGCTCTATTAGCTGAGTGAAATTTCAAACCTGATGTTGATGTGGGAGGTGGAGGTGTGCACGGAGCTGATTCTGGGATGAGGTGAGGACCAGCTGGGCCTTATGTAGACAACCCTGAAGGCAGGTGATACAGCCGAGAGCCTCTGATTCCTCCCTTCCAAGTGTAGACCTGGTCTCTGACTCGACACCGTTCAGCGCCTCAGCCAGGAGGACCAACTCAGCTGATACACACTAAGCAGAGATGTAGCCAGGCACACAAAAAGTAGAAAACAGAAGTCACTTTTGCGGCATTAGAGTATTTGTTGTATATTCTACAAAAAGGTCCTCTTTATCACTTCATGAAAAATGAATCAGTGTCATTTTGCAAATTTCCTACTTCTTCTGAATGCAAAGAACAAGGAAAATCCTTCTGCACAGGGCATATGAATAAACGTTCAGTGTGATTCAAGATGTAGTGATTAAATATGTACGTGCACGCTTAGGTTATATCACCTCCTGCTGCAGCAGCTTCAGGTGGTGGTCGTCTGCAGCTCCAGCGGGGGTCAACAGCAGGTCAGTCAGAGTGTCCAGACAGAGCAGGACTCTGCGTAGAGCCTTGTGCAGCTCTGTTTCTGCACCAAGACGAGAGACTCCTGCAGAGCTGATCTAGAAAATATCAATCACATTGTCATGGTGAGCTACCAAGGATTACTCAACACCAGGGTATGCCAGGGTAAGAAAAAAAAACTTTTTTCAGTGGGAAATTTTTACTCCTTGGTCTAATATTTAAAAGTTGTTGTTTTTTTTTGTTCTTTTCTGCGGTGGTTTTATTGAGCTGGAAAGTAATAGTGTCACTAAAATTTGCTAGATTTCAAATTCCCCACTGTTTCTATCTAATGATACATGGGAAAAAGTGAGTTATTATTAGGAAATTTCATATGAATGTCATTCAAACTGGGATGATAAAGCTTTAAAGTCAGAAAAAATGTTGGTGAGTTTTCAAGTTATGACATGATGATTGCCTCTAACCTTCTCAACAGTGGTGAAAAATAAAGTTGAAAGCTTTGTGGTTAATGCTCTCTCTTTATATTGACAAATCACAATTATTCACTGAGGGTCCGATCCAAACTAAATACACTGAGTAAAAAATATGGTCTTCTGGCCTGCTCTCTGGACTGTAATCTCATTAATTAAAAACTGTTCAAAACAACTTAAACACCTCACTTCAATGAAGCATCACAATCTCAGTCCAGTCACAACTTAGCAACTCAGACAAGGTATTGAGCCTCAGCAGGGTGCTGTTTGAGCTGTTTGAGTTATCGAGTTAAATTATTGATAAAAGTTTGCCTACCCTGAAAAATTTCCTCAGGTTTAAGTCCATTAGAAGGAAGGAAGCCCCTTTGTTTTATTTGGCCAGACTAACATATTAGCTGAGATTTGTTTAAATTAATTTTGTTAAGCTCTCTAGTTATGCATTGGAAAATCCAAGTTTATTTATTGTTTGTCATTCAAGTTTGACACACACACACACACACACACACACACACACACACACACACACCCACTGTGCATACATACATGCACACTGAAGTGTTACCTCTGCAGCTTTTGTTTGTCTGAGTCGTCTTAGCAGGGCAGTGCACTCCTGTGCTTCCTGGAGAACAACAGCAGCAGAACCAGTTGTCTCCACCTCCCTTCCTGGGACCTAAACAACCACAGGAACCACAAAAGGAAGGAAGGAAGGAAGCAAGGAAGCAATGAAGGAAGGAAGGAAGAAAAGGATAAAAAACGGGTGAAGTCTGTGGTGAAATTCACAAGAGATGTAGTGTCTTAAAACCACTGCTGCATTCATTCACCCTCCTTTCAATACAAAAGAATATCATTTTTTTTATCATGACAAAAAAAAAAGCTTTATCCAAGAAAACTTCCAACAAAAAAGAAACAATTTCCTGTCCATTCTTCAAATCAGTGAATTTTTAGTGGCTGTTATATCGAACACTAGTACCTATATATTCCAATATTTTTTTATGCTGTGTGTCAACCACAAATGCACTGAACTACAGATGCAGGAAACCATCAAAATGTACTCAATTGTCACTGAGTACATTAAGTTTTGTTAAACAGCACTTAGTGTAATGGTTAAATCCTTATACTGGATTGTTCACTGGTCAGTATTTTACCTTTTCCTCAAGCCCTGAGTTGCCCAGTGCTGAATGTTCCTCCTGAACCTTTTTGAGGGTGGTGAATTTTTGAGAAATTTGACTGTAGAGCCGACTCCATCTTTGCTCTTCCTCTTCATTGCCAGATAATGTAGGGAACCTAGAGAACAATGCAGGGATATGATATGCCTGCAGTGGCAAGCTGTATGATTTCGGATGTAAATAAATGTGAGTTGTAAAATTTTACATCACTCACGGCTGTGACTGGCACCCTGCCTTTTACCTGATCTGCATCTCCGAGGACTCCTGAGTCTGCTGGGATTCATCCGCCATGCCACAAGGACTGGTGCTGACGTCACTCTGCTCTTTCCACTCTAGAAGAGTCTCCTGGACGTTGAGAGAGAGAGAGAGAGGAAGGGTGGGGATGGGGGGATAAGACTATGACAAAGGATACCATCAATATGGGTTTCTGAAGGTTAATAGTCATAGCAAATATATTTTGGCAGTTTAATATATTTTCATTTTTCATTAAAAAATCTATATTTTTACGGTCATCATTGGTAGAAATTATCATGAAACTGAGAGAATATGATCCTCGTAGAGAGTTTCTCCTATTTTGCTGCTCCCCTTGTGAGTGGAGCGATTCAGTCAGTACATGACTAAATTTTTGTTCCTTTTGCCCCTGTTTGATTAACAGCCTTCAGCTGCAGCTGTTATCCTCAGCTAGTCTCAAAATAATAATAGTAACGGTTAATTTAACACGACATGCCAATTTGCTTTACATAAATTCACCATTTTACAGAGGAGGAGGACGCCAGAGGAGGAGAGGGCTGGTGATGCACTTCAGTCTGATTTGGAGCTTCAGCTAGCAATGCCGTCAGCAAAAACCTCCAAAATATATGTTTTTAGCAGTTAGCAGTTGACTTTCAGGAAATCTTAAATCTTGCTAGATGATGACGACAGTACTGAAGAATAATACATCCTATCTTTTTTACTAGGTTTGCCATCCCTTTAAATAGACTCTTGAGCGTTGTCATGCCAGGAAATTCTTTGTAGTATATTGTGTTTCTTATTGTTACCAGGGAGGGAAAACATTTTCAAACATCATTTAAATCATGAAAGGGACATTTTTATCTGAGAACGAATACAATCCAAAATCTGACATATCAGTAAATCTGCTGCAAGAACTTGTCTCCTTCAGGCACCTACCAGATGTTGGTGAGGGGCTTTGGACACAGACAAATGTTCTTCCTTGTCCCCTGATAGTCTGGCTGGTGTGAATGGGGTGGTAGGTCTTGCAGGAATGAACCTTGTATCCTCAACTGCAGCCACGGGATGATGGTAGAGTGTTTTGCTGTTATCCGTGTCTGTGACAAGGATCTCGCGTTTTGGGGTCCCATGCTGGTCTGTGGCAGGAACAAAGGTGCGCTGGTCTTCAGCTGCCAGAATGGCCACAGTGGGTAACGAGTCGGTTGTCACGGTTCCAGGACAAGATGCTTCATAAACTTCAGCCTTAGAGGGAAGTCTAGATTCCATTGTTAGTGATCCAGTCCCCACATTTTCTGGTCCAGATTCCTTGACAGTCAGCACCGTCTTCACAAATACCGGCCGAGCTGCTGCAGTCACGGCTCTTATCTCTGCCTTGGGCAAAAACTGACTGGCCAAAGTCTTCAGGGCCTGAAGTAAGATTAGGAAATCAATGAGAGTTTAATCAAAGTCCTGGCAGTTGTTAGCATTTGCAACAGACATACAGTGAATAAAGATCATGTTGGACAAAATCTCTGAATTCAACAATAAGCGATGGTTTGTCAAAGAATGTGAATTACTACCACTCACTGCATTATGATTTACACAGAGTTGTTACTGTAAGTGTTTACTCCCCTAAAGAAATTACCACATTGATATCAAAAATAACATTACAAAAACATGAATACTTGAGGGCTATGAAGACAAAAAAAAACCAAACAGACATCATACCAATCCAATCTCCCCTCAAATAAAAACATCATCTACCTGGACTTCTGAGTGCAGATTAATTTCAGGAACATTGTCACTTTCCACAGTTGAAGCATTTGTCGCCACAAGGTCCTGGTCTAGGAGTGTGTCCTCTGGGTCCTACCATACATATGGGGTGTATGAATACGGGCATGCACATGCACGGGCACACACATACACACACCAGTGTGCCATTGTCACTGTGTGTGTATGTGTGTGGGTGTGTGTGTGTGTGTGTGTGAGAGGAGAGGTTTATAAGGGGAAACATATTTAAGGCAGCTGCCTCTGACAGTTTTTAAGACAAAATGTCTGTTTGCCTGGCACAGCCTCACACTGAGTTTGCTCACATCTGCTAAAATCCCTCACATCTCAATGTAACAGTAAATAGAAGCCATAGTGCAGGAGGCCAAAAAACACTGAAAAAAAATACTGAATACTGAAAAATTAATTCCTTCAAAATATTAGTAAAGGTGGAGAAATATGAAAACTGGGAAGCCATGAAATTTGAAAAGTTTCATTCCAAAACATGTTAAACCCATTTTGGAGAAAATATATTACTTGAGGTTCTTTGAAGTTCGTTGCTCAATAATTTCAAAATGTTAAAGTCTAAAATGCTTCTATTCTTTGACTCTAATTTGAAAGATATTAACTAATACCTTGAACAACATTCAATAGTGAGATCTACTTTCCTGATAGCGAGCAGGAGTTTTTATTATGCTGAATAACTGATTTTGGAATGAAGCTTTTCATTAGTAGCAGAGTGTGCTAGGTGCTGAGATGCTCTCCCATGCTACATAAACTTTCATGATCTTTACCTCTGGAATACTGCATGTTAGTGTGTCAGAGGACGACGAGAGAGGACTCTCTTCTTCCTCCTCCTCCTCTTCCTCTGAATTACACGCTTGAAATGCCTCCTGCTTTTAGTGATAGAGGTAGGTTATAATTGGGGAACACTGTTTAAATAGGAGAAAGTGACACTGACGAAAGGCCTTCATCCAATGGGCATAGAAGTATTGATTTAAAGGAAAATTTGACCCCATAGTGCCTTCTTAATGATTCTCTTTTCCAATTTATTATTTCATAATGTAACTTAACTAGAAAAAAGCAATATCTTATGGGGAAATTATCCTTTCAACCAACAGGAATTTTTTTTTTTTTTTTTCAGGATACATACCAAACCTGTCCCATGTTAGCTATAAAACTAAAGCACTAACATGGCTCACAGAGAGAACAATTCTTTAAAGTTATACTGTCACTGTTAGGGCATTTTGAGACATATAAAAATCATGCATTCAGAATGTCAAATATAAAAATGAAAGTTAAGGTGTGTTGGGTGGAAAAAAGCATTGTGCACAATATAGACAGCCATTCTGTCAGCTTACAGAGTTCCCACTGCGACCAAGATATAAAATTCCATGATTTTTCCATGGCTTGCTATCACAAGTTGGACTGTTTCCATAACTGAGAGGTTACCTGTTCCTGTACCTGTGATTTGTCAGTGTTTTTTTTTTCAGCTTAGAAAAGTGAAAGAAATGATTGTTTCATAGGCAGGCTCCAGTTACAGTTTGTGGAGAAAAAAAGCTGAAAGCCATCATCTAATCCAATGAATATGTGAAACAGTTTGGAGAACACATATGGTTATGTTTACATAAAATTACCCATTTGTAAAAATTCACTGATTCCTCATGAGAATTTATCAAATTCTCTGACTTTCCCTGTTTGGTGTATACCTCTCAAAATTTTCTGATATTCCAGTGGGAACCCTGAACTTGGCGACATTCATTTGAATTTACCAAGTCATGAAATCACTGTCACACTCTGTTATTAGCTTTTCTGATTCTCTGTGGTGAACTTTGTCTAATATCAGTGGTACCTGGGCAGAGTGCACTGTGTCCTCAGGTAGATGAAAGGCTTCTGCTGTGGTTATGCTGAGATCTCTGGGGACTGTTCCCTCAGTTTCCTCCTCCTCACTAATCTCGCTCTTTAAAGAGTCAAAAGATAAGACACAAAGAGAGCATGACATACAGTGATCAAAGCAAAAACATACTTGAGCTGGTGTAATAGCATATTCTAGGGCCTGGTGCCAGTGTGCTGTGGGGAACAGCACCACAGGCCAAGAAGAGCAGCGGTCTGGTTCCAAAAAATACAGCACAAACTCAACTATGCTATTGCTTTGTACTGAACCTTAGGCCAAAATACAAGCTTTGGCCCTCTGCTGATAAAAAAAATAATAATAATAAATAAAAATTATATCCTTGTTGCTAAGAAAGAAGCACCCTCACTTGCTTCATTCCATTTCCAAGTGAAGGGATTCTCTCTAAGTTTCAGGGTAGAAGCTAACAGTACTAGGGATAATGTGCAGCAATCTAGTCTATTGGAGGGCAACAGGATCCTGACATGAAGCAGAGGCCAGTCCAATCACCTTGAAGGGGCTCCTTGTATAATTATTTACAGTGTTCATTTTACTTGACTTAAAGTATTTCTATCACAAGCTTAAGTAATTTGTAATGTTCGGCCATAGCAAAAGTTCTGCAGGACTGGAATCTCATAAACATCTGCAGGTATAATCCCTGGCAATATGGTGTAGCAGCAGTAACCATAGTAACATGACAACTCTAGTAAGATTGCTGTGCAGCCTCCAACTGCAATCAAAAGGTTCCTGTTCTCTGAATGAATCAAATGTCAAATGAGAAATCCACCATGTTCCTAATCTTGGTTATCTGAGTGTTTGTCTGCATGAAAGAGGGAATAGTGTCTTTTTGGCACAAGGTCGGCATGAGTTGATTAAAGAGTAAGGCCAGCAGCATATTGCATGACCAAATGTTGCAGGACATCCCACATTTGCTGAACTACTGAGTTACAAAATCCTATCTGGCATCAAAATAGTGTGCAAAGTTTAGCATATGGAGACAAGTTTGCTCATTACAAACTGAGTGGGTGAGCCTCTAACCATCGGGGACGCCTAAATCAGCTGTGAGCCCGGCCAAACTACTCCCAAACCCAAATCTCTGTGAAGCCTGAGCTTGAATGGCGAAATATAGGCTGTCTTGATTCAGCAAAACCGTGGAATAAACTGTTATGAGTGCTATTGAATCAAACCAATCAAAATCAAAATGCTTGACTGGAAACAAAGAATGTATAACATTACTGAATGTACTCATGCTCCGAGTAGAGTGACACATGTAAATGCATTTGATTTGCCTGTGCAGTGGTGCTCAAACTACACAGTGTACCTCCAGCAGTGCGGCCTGTTGTTGGGTGAGCTGTTCCAGCTCCTGGAGCGTCTGGAGCAGCAGATTGGCTCTGAGGAAGACGAGCAGGCTCTCCTCTGTTCCCTGTGGGAGGCCCAGCTCTTCTTTACACCTCTCCATCTCCTCCAGTGTCAACCGCATCGAATTCAGATTGGCCAAGATCACCTTCACATTGAAATAAAAAAAAATGTGAATTTTTGTGTGAGTTTGTCTGTTTTTTTTTGCAGAGAAACATTTTTTCTTGAGTTATATTAATACATCAGTTTGTTGATATATTAAATATGAAAAATCACATGTATTGTCTACCTTTGATATGATGGGGTTCTTCCCTGACTACTGCTATATAAAACAGTCTGTAAAACTATTTTGTAATGTGGTCACAGATATTGTATATGAGCACAAAATATTGGCAATTTCAGCTCAAAAATGGAAACATTAACAGCTTTTAAAATTGGCATTGATATAAATTCCATTCCTCACCTGCCGGTTGTGGAGATGCTCCACCAGAGTGATGCTGGAGTCCACGGAGGATAAAATCGTTCTAATCTTTGTTAAATTTTTCTCCATAGTCTTCAGTTCTGTTTCAATGGCATCAACCACCTGAAAAGGAGATTGGCAGTAATGTTTTTTATAGTCTTTGGACTAGCCATGGCAACTTTAAAAAAAAAAGTTCACTGTGTTTTGAATTTTGAATACAAAGTCAAGAGAAATGTGAACCCATAAAGCCAATAAAACTGCCTGTCGATCACATTTAGTGCTAATTAACAATGTTATTTGAGCTTATTAGACTCTTGAACTTCAAGATTCACTGGGCAAGATTTTTATGTAAAAATATGCTCCCCTCAGCCTACAGTTTCTCATTGCTCCCATCTGGGGCTAAGCACAGAAAAACTCACACCTGAAAAAAAAACAACTGTCTACATTTTAAACAATATAAACTTGAAAGTCAATTTTAGATTAAAAGGTTTTTAGAGAGAGGTTATTTCTTACCGCAGCCGCCTGCAGAAGCTGCTCCAGAGGCCCTGCAATGTTGTGTTGCATGATTTGGACCTGGCTGTTGGTCTGGGCCAGCATCTCCTCCTGGGCGCTGATGTCACACACAGCTGAGATCTCAGCCAGCAGTGGCCTGAAGCCCTCCAGGGTGGCCCTGATCCGCTTGGAGTCATCTATTACCAGCTGCGGGGTGTTGAGTTACAAGTTAGAGCTTGTAGATAATGATGGAAATACCTTTATCATTTCCATTACGGTTAATGGGTATACCCTGGAACAAGGAATCTGAAGTATAAGCAAAGCTCAACAATCATTATAGGAAGAAATATTAATGACTATCCTATGGAAACTGAGTTGCTCCAGCAGCAAATAGTAATCCATTACAGTAAACAAAGCATACAATATAATAGGTATAAAGTATTAACTGTAACACAAATAAAGATAAAATAAAGTTAGAACATAATGCAAACCTTTTCAGCAATAGCAATTTTCCTGCCTCAAGGCAAAAAGTGACAGATTGTAGTTTGAAATTGAAGAGGATTTTCAAACTAATCGTGCATTCTATAACTTGCTATTGAATCATTTACAGTGTGTCTGATGGATTAGTGTCAGTATGACTATAAAGGCTTACAGACATGCTGCATACAGCAGGAGGTGTGTGTGTTCATGTGCATGACAAATTTTGTGTGTTAATTTTGCTTTTTGGCACCTGCAGTGAGTTTGCATGACTCTGCAGGCTTCTGGCTGTTGTGTATGAACAGGGAGTGCGGAGCCAAGACTGGGCTTCCTCTAACCAGCAGGTGGCGCCACGAAGCATGTCCTCAAACTCTTGAAGCGATGCTGGAATCTGAGACAGAGCAAAATGAACAGAAAAGCGAGAAGCGGAGGACCATGATATATGCTTATTAGAGACAGAAGTCGCAAAATTAGGAGATTTTTTAGGTGTCATTTGAAATCTTAATCTATCTGCCAGTTTGAGTCTTTTTGATGATGCAAGAATGATTCAATCAAAATGATTTTCTTTTTCTCCCGACACTGTCCCCTTTTGGCTACATCTACCCTTCTACCTTTATTTGTGATTCCAAGAGGAGAACTCATATTACCGCTGTTCAGTATAGAAGTGAGGGTTCGTAGTTAATGTTGAGTGTATCTAACCTTGCTGAGAAAGGCGGTGCGCTGCTCGGCCTCCCTTGCTGCATCCTGGTAGAGCTGTAGTGGCTCGATGAGCTCATCCATGAGGAGGTGGGCTTGATGCGGCTGCTCCTCTGCAAGATCCTGTGCCTCACTCTCCAGGAGTGTCAAGTGGCTGTGCCATGCATCCAGCTCATCCCACACATGCTGCAGAATGGAAGAAGCTTTCAGGTGGCATAACATCACCTCTGGCAGCCATATTGGAGGTCATCAGCTTTAGGGCAACAGCAGCTGTGATGAACTGACTGCCCTTCTAGGTGTACAATTTGGCCAACTCAGCAGAATTGAATAGATTAAGGTAATTTCTGTACTGTTTCTGTCTGGGAAGACCATTGGCAATTCTAGTAAATTCTGTCTATTGATAATGTCAGCATGTTAGCTAGCCAACCATAATCTAATAATTCTGTCATTGTAAACACATCTGCACACAAGCTAACATTACTTGCTATTGTGTTAGTGGCTTGTTGCTGTAAGTTAGGGAGAGACCATTATAATCCAACAGAAATTAAAATGTGACTAGTCAAAAGTGACTAGTACTGCTTTTGAATGGTAAAATTAAATTCAAAAGAAAAACAAATAAAATGTAAAATCATGGCATTTAGAAATGAAAAAATGAAAACCTGAATCACAACCATGTTATTTTTTATGTTGAGAAATGTATGTGAGAAGAGATCCACAAAAGACACTCACATCTGAAATCAATATTATTTCAGAAATAATTTCAATTCACACACATATTTTAGATGCTGCGCACAAACATACACACACACACACACACACACACAGACATACACACCTTGAGAGTGTTTTGCGCCTCAGCAATCGTGGGACTTCTTCGGCTCAGTAGTGTCTTCACTCCCTCCAGCCCAGAGTGAAGTTCCACAACTTTCCTAGTGAGCTTACGAACTGGGTCACTCCT
>OMLB01028997.1:0-13062 GCA_900302555.1 Myripristis jacobus | reverse complement strand
CTTTGTCTTCTACCCCCGTGCTGCAGTCGAGTCCGGACAGGTGCACATGGTGGAGGAGCCAATTTTTAAGGTGATCGCCCGGTGTAGCTCGCAGAGGCTGTATTGATAAAACAATAGGTGTTATGTGTGAAAAGTGTTTTCACCACACAGTCACCGCCTTGAGTCTAGTTGAGGTTTATGAAAAGAGCCCATAACCCACTTACCCCGTCCTGACTGCGCCGTTCCCTGCGGGGAGTCAGATGTAGGTCTGAAAAATAACCTAAACGTGCGAGTTTGCGTGGATATGAATGAGAGAGATTAACCTGTTTTTATTCCGACCGCTCTACAGCCCGGAGTGGTTTGTAGTTAAAGGTTTATAACTAACTTACAGGTCGAAACTTAGGAGAGAAGATGCCAGGGGTCTTTGTTCTTCATTTGGCATGGATGGGATAATAAATGACTCTCCTAGAGCTGCAACTTTGATCCAAAATTAGTTTTGTAAGTTCATTTAACAAGGATCTGCAGTGTGATTGAAATGGTAATCTCAGCTCTCAAACTCACTTGATTCAAGGGCTCAGGAGATGAGTGGAGGAGGAGGAGATCTGTGTTTTCACACTGGATTTCTCTGATCCTGAAATATGCCTCCAATTTCTAGCCTGAAAATTTTCTTTGTATCCCAAGCAGCTCCATTTCAAGTCGCAATATCTCTCACACAGAGAGAGAGAGAGAGAGAGCAGTTACTGTTTGCAAATTTGATTTACATTCTTCACCTGCAGGGATTGCATTATACATTACAAGATGCAGTTGTATTACACAGGGTTGTAGGATGAAGTGGGGGCGGGAGAGTAAATCACATCAAATCAGCGATTCATATCATCCTCCTCCTCTGTTTTCTTGTCAGTCACAGACTAATAACTAATATAAACCCTAACCTGCAATGCTGGGTTGCTATACAACATGGTTTCATAGTAATGAATGGTACACATACTTTGTTAATGCTTGTCTTTTACATCCAAATTTGAGATTTTTTGTTTTTTTTGTTTTTTTTGTTTTTTTACACTGTAGTGTTAACAGTTCTGACCTAAAAATGTCTCCACATCCCTCAGAGGACCAATTTAGCTCTTAGATATTTTTTCCATCCTCCAACTCATTCTCAATGAAGATACAATTGGTGAGATTAAGCGGGTGGATGACTTTAATAATCAGATAAACTGCAAATTAACCCCAGAGAACAATGGAGACTATTCACAAGTTCAGACCTAACCTTCCTAGTGCGGAGGAAAACCCTATTTGAATATTAAGATATATTAAGTATATCCCTTTAATTCAATTATAATAAATCTTGTAAAGCCTTTTTATTTTCATATCTGTAAATGAATGACATTAAATGAGGGATTTTGTCAGCTCTAATTATTTTACAGACGAACAGAGCAGCAATTCCCTCACAGATAGTATATTTCCACTCCAGAATGGCAGATTATTTTGGACACAATTGCAAATTCACGCTTCTCAGAGGAGATTTGTCTTAAGATTTCCCCATGACAGAGTGCATTTGCCCCACAGGGTGAGCCCACTCATTCTCCCTTTTGCTTGTGATTAATCTCTTTAGTGATGGTTCATGCTTTTCTCAGCTATTAGCCTGCTACAGTTGGCTTTGGGTAAAAAAAAAAAAAAAAAAAAAAGCATATCATGTATGAGTATCATGTTTGAGTATGATGTACTCTTAAGCCCCGTAGTATATTTATCTTGTATTTGTCAAGAAAATTTGTTGTAACAAATTCATTGTTGCATTGTAAGGCCAGCAGTGACTCCACCTAGAGATTTTCAGTGAATAGAAACTATCACAGAAATGAAGCCAGAGCTGCACACCAGCTCTCCAAATGACAAGCCAGTAGGTCTGTTGCAGCATCACAGATCAATAAACAGGAAGATATTGACGGACGTTGCCAGGTAAAATGAGCTTCAGACACAACCTGCTGTTTTGTTCGATTCCCCCCCGACACGTGTGCCATGTTAGGCGTGCCAGTGCCAAGGCAGATGTGTTTACCTTTCCTTGTGGAGTTTCCATCCTTTCATCAGTGAGGTAACAACATGCTGTCATCGCCTTTGCCACCTACAACAGTGCACATCACACAAAGGCAGATGTGCGGAGAAGAAACAGTGTTTGCTTTGCGCTCCACACGATGATAACATGCAACAAAACGCACACAAGGGCTCCTCCGTGCCATCACCAGGGTGCCTGCTTGTATGGTGTACGTGTTGTCGTATGTTGGGCGGTCAGTGGTGTTGACAGCACACAAAAAGGCCAGGACACGTAGCCGGCATGCAAGAAGCAGGTCGCACACCTGCTTGCTGCACTGCTGCTGCTCCAACACCAAGTGGAACGTTTTAGAAAGCCCTGTAGTTTTAGATAATGCAAGGCAATGGGACCCCCACAGCACCATACGCTTGGACAACATCCACAACTTAAAATCATAATTATATTGAGCGAAATATCAAGATATTCAATAAGATCAAACCTACACTGCAACAATCCATTTATTTTATTTGATTCTCCTTGAAACTCTCCTACAATTATATGATTTATGTGCATGAATTTAAAATATATAGTAAATTGCCACGCTATTATTGATATTCTGTGCATCTATCTTCTGCAAAGTTCTAGGAAACTTGGTGCGAACTGCAGTGCCGACAATTTAACAAACTTTTTTGTTATATTGATGTGATTGTTTGACACTGATGAAAGTCTCCATGGGACTGAAATATATCTGTGTATTGTTTGCAAGATTGGTGTGTGGGAGTGTTATCCGTAATGTGAACTTTTTACACCCCAGCACACCCACACTGAGGAAAGAACTCAGGATGTGGCAGTTTCCAAATTGATTTAGTCAAAACAGTAAACAAAACAAAACAAAACCAAAAAAAAAAAGCAAAAAACAATGGGCGGTTTGATTTTAAAGATAAAATCACAAATGGCCGCACCTATTGCGATATTCAATATTATCAGATATTGTCCCAAACCTACTACAGGGCTCTCCCCTCCTCTCTCTCTCACTATCTGCCCATCACTCTCTCGCTCTCTCCCACTCTTCCCAATTCTCTGTAATCTCATAGGCTGATTTCGTAGAAGCCAAACACCCATCCTGCGAACTCAGAGGTCATTAGCCTTGTTGTGTTTCATGCTGAGAAGTGACTGGCAGCAGCAGCAGCACTGGAGATTAAGCTGGAAATTCTCCTGTGTCACTGTGCAGAGGAGCGGGATCCACGGTGCTGGCCCTTTGATCACGAACAGAACCAGAGAGCGGGGCAGCCAGGCGGAGATTGTACTGATGGCATGGCGCCTAATCGCTAGATTATCCATCATTCAGCTTCAGCGTGCACACTGCTAATTATGAAGTGGTGTTGTGCATCACAACTTCACAGGGGCACACTGTTTCAGTCCCAAAACATTTTTTTTCAGCTGTGTTTTACATAACTGCACCTTAGTCATTCATTTTGGCTAATTGGTTGTAATCAGAGAGTGATGATGCATAGCCCATCAGCAAGTCATGTGGTCGTGTAGTTCAAGTTCACACGCAGTTTCTCTTGTCAGCAAAGTTCAGCAGAGTTAATCACAACCACTTATTATCTGTGTTTTGAAATATCTGAAGGCACATGAAGGGCGCCTTCAGATATTTTCACACTTCCCGAGGCGGCACAAGATATGCTGATGGCTCGGTGTAGTGGTGAGGGAGCGGCACGGTGGCTCAGTAGCTCAGTGGCTAGCACCGTCCTCTCACAGCAACAAGGTCCCATAACACAACCCAGAGACATGCAACCTGGCAGACTGGAGATCCTAAATCAGCCATAGATGTGAACGTGGGTGTGAGTGTGAATATCTGCATATCTGGGTTAATGCTGCGATGGACTGGTAAGATGTCCCGTGTGTTTCCCTGTCCTCCACCCACTCTATCCTCACTGTACGATATGATAAGCTTCATTTATCCATGACCTTAAATAGGAATAAGTGGGTAATGTCAGTGAAGGGACAAATTAAATAGACACATAAAAAGTTTCATTTTAAAATGCCATACACTGATTTTCTAAAAGTATTACCCCTGGAAATTCATCAGGTAATATTTGAAAAGCATAAATGATTGTGGCTTTAAAACATTAACAAAGTATACTAAGATAACATAACTTTATTATGAACCCATAATTTGCTTCACTTTTCTGCCTGCAGTCAATATGTGAGTGTTAATAGTCATTTTCAGTGAAAAATGTTCTTCTCTACGTTGAGTGCAAAGTATGACTAGTTTTTCTCCTTTATACTTGTTTTAGCCTCTTTCTTCTCATATGTACTGCTCTTTCTGTTTACTCTGATCTCCCCAAACTCCATTTCTAACTGGGAAGTGAAGCTGAACTTTCAGCCTTCAGTTGGTTATGTTGGTCCAAAGTCTGTTTTCATTGCAACCAGTGCATCTGTATTTAGCACTTTGCTTTCTCTCTTTTGTTTGTCTGCAGCTCAAGGATGAGTTAGAAGCCTGCAACTAACCGAGGAGACAGACAGAACACACACTTCTTCTCACGCTGAAATTGTGTGTATGTGCAACCAGTTGAGCGCAATAGAAAATAAGCTTGGACCAAATCAGTCCGTCGAATATGGGGGACCAGAGATCAATCGAGCCCCTGCTGCTGCTGCTCCTGCTGCTGCTCGCCAGGCTGTCACAGCTGTGGGCCTTCCCCTTCAGCCCTTCCCTGGACCTGGACGTCACCCCGAGGACCACTGTGTTCTCCAAAGGTGAGCGGGACACCTGCTGCACAGACAAAAACACATCAAAGTCACAATGAAATGCCATTTTGAGAGCCTCCTGCGTCCTTAATTTTAGGTTTTTCTAGTTGAAAAATGTTATTGAAAGGCAGAGAGGTGTATTTTGAAAGTGTAAACCAATTGGTAATGAGAGAGAAAGGAAGTTGTAATTGATGGGAAGGGTGTGATTTTTCAAAAATGTGATGTTTTTATGGCTTGAAATTTTTGACATCACTATTTAAGATACTAGATGCAGATGTGATGGGATTTTGATATAAAAGTATTTTATTAAAAAATCCAAAGTAGATTTTTTTCAATTTCTTGTTAATAAGCTGAATATTAGAGGATGTAAACATGGCTTAACATTGTTGAAAAGGGCATCTCGAATTTCACTGTGACACACATGCACACCACAGATGGAGACATAAACACAGTAAACACACACCATACTGCCCTGATTCAGCGCTGTTCCGGTTCCTCCCTCCCCTCCCCTCTAAAGAAATGGCACAGTTTTTGAAGTTGGCCCTGAGGACAGCTTCTTTATCCTCAGAGTTATTAATCGCCTCTCCAGCCCTGTCCTAGATCACACCGCTCACCACACACCTCTAATGAAACAATAGACAAGAGGCTCTCTCAGCCCCCATAAAGCAGGACCTCTGCACGCCGGACCTGATTAGTGCCTGCGTAGTGAATACTGCTGAATAGGTGTGTTTTGGCCAAAGAGTGGGTTTTTACGCAGAAGCTCAGCACCTCTGCCATCCTCCCACCTTAAACCCACCCCCCGCTGCACACCCCACACCCTCCCCTCTTCATCACTGCGGCAGAGGCTACCGCTGCAGCTGCAGAGGGAAGGGAACTCCGGCGCTGGCAGACTCTTCAGATGGCTGTGCTGTACTTCCACTCCTCTTCAGTCCTCAGAGGACAAGTATTATTAGAGGAGAGGCAGAGTGGGCTGTATTGCCAGACCTGCTCCCTGATGCAGTGTCGTAAGACCTACGGAAACTGTTCCGGTGCGCAGTGGTGTTTTGGAGACGGTATATGCTGCTCGACGTTCTGAGTCATAATTACTCAGGGAAATTAAAGTACTACAGAAGCACTTGTGGTAGAAAGGAACCAATTTTTACTGGGCACTTGGTTCAATATGTTGCAGACTGTTTTCCTGCCCTGAGAGGAATTTATGTAGAAAATTAATCATTTGCTCTCTGTTAGGAGATCTTCTGGAAATCTTCTGACAACTTGTCACTTCAGGGACACATTTTGCTTCACAGTATGTTAATTGTGTTGTGCTTTTAATGCATTTTCTGTCAGTACTGAAGAGAAATGCAATAACAACTACTGCAGCACTAATACAGAAATACATAGATGTGAACGTAGTTTGATGGCTACTATTGTACTGCTGTCTCCTGCAGACAATGACTGTGGTCTATGGGAGTAGATGGCACTGTACTGATAACTAACATCAATACAGTCACTGTATCAACTAAATGAAAAGAACGCACCAGATTAAGTCTGAAGGGTTTGTCAGATGGGGCGGCACCATAGATCATTAAGCCTCATTTAGTATGTTTGTAATAATATCTCAGACAGAATACTCTGCCGACAATGTCTATTCTGACGGCGCCAACTCCCATTTGTTCTGCCCCTGGCTATTTATTTAAACATCTCACTGCTCTCCCTCTGTCTTGGATTATAAATCGTACATCCTCGGCTCACTGTGGGCACTTTCTGGTGCTGCAGCCAGAGCCAGTCTGTCATCACAGATCTTATTTCTCTCCTTGCCCTCGTAGAAAGATGTCCTTGACCTACTTTCTAGCCATCAGGGGATGTGTGTGCCAGCGTGTGTGTGAATATATTATGTGTGCGTGTCTGCGTGTGTTTCAGCATGTCTGCATGCACAGTGTGTAGGGATGTATGCAAGTGCAGTCGTTTATGTGTGCGTGTGTGTCTATGTGCATCCGTGTGCGTCTGCATATGTGTGCATTTTTGTTTTTTTTTGTGCAAAGCATGCAGTTACATTGAAAATCTGCACACATGCACCCTCCGTCACTGTCCCTTTGGAGACACTCAGCGAGGTGGAGAGTGCAGAGAGTAGCACATCATAATGATGATCCGTCCACCTGACACTTGACTGGAGAGTGTATAGAAAAGGGAAGGATGCTTTATGTGGGCGGAGCTGCCTCAACCATATCACTACCTATGGGAATGCGTCTGTATTAGTTTGCCTCTGTGGGTGGATTTATAATGTGTTTCTCAGTTGGGGTGAGGGGGTGCTTGATCATTTACAGTATGCTTTACAGATGCCGCATGCAAGTAAGAGAATGAGGATATGGTGTGGAAACGAGTCCAAATTTATAAGACAGTGCTAGGAAAGGACACATAATGTACAGTATTTCAAAAATCCTGTCATGTGCAGCTTTATCTGGCTACGTTTGACCCGTAAAGCAGCTGCCTCAGTGTGTGTGTGATTGTGTGAGTGTGCCTCTTTGCCATTCCCTGTTTGGAGATTAATACCTGACAGTGTTGTGAACTCTCCCCTGTGCCCATGGGGTGCCTCTCTTGGCCTGCTTTTTCTGCCTCTGTCTACCAGACCTGAAATAATAAGCACCTGAAATATTGATGCACTGTAAGTTGTCTGCTGTTGCCATGACAAGCTGAGAGGGCAAAAAAGGTCCACATAGTAACCGTCCCTTTTTTGTGAATAGCACAGGGAGGATTATGATGATGGTGATAAACCTTGTCGACCAGATGTTTGACTGTCTTTGAGGTGTTTTCTTCATGAAGCATGGCCGTTGGTGCATGTAGCAACGTTTAGGAGTCAGACCTCTGCTGATCACTGATTTAGTATTCAGCCTAGTGTCTTTTTCTCCCGACAAGCAGGCAAAGCAACTGCATGTTCTGCATATTGAACACAGAAGACAAACACGACTCTCTCACGTTATCGGCTTCGCTGCGGCTGCTTCCGCACAAATCGTTTCATCTCTCCCTCTCACCCCCGTGGAGATGAGGCAGTGTTGTACTATGTTGGCCCCGTGGTTCATTTGTTTTCCCCCCCAACGCTGACACACAAGTTTCCCTCTCTGTCGTGACACGTCTCCTGTGACAAAAGTGTGGATCGGACCCTCAAATCCTCGCTGAGACTTCCATGAGTGGTGCTGCTTTGATACATTCCCGTCTGATGGTGCTGCTGTGCGTTTGAGGCAGGATCTTACTGGTGACTCTCTGATAGCATCTACCTAGCCCTGAAATAACACCGGCGCTGTTTGGGTATTGTACGTGTGGTTGCGCTTGGCTTTCTTTGCTGAGATGAAAGTCTCGGCGGCCTTTCATCTCACTCTGCAATCTCCCTGGTAAAACAAAAGTCTTGTGGAAGTTTTGGATCTGACAAGTGCAGCGAAAGATGTTTCAATGTACTGCTGGCATCACAGGAATTGTGGCGCACATGCCACTGTGGTTGTTGGCATGATACTTAAAAAGTGTGTTTTATTCTGACAGCGGGTGACATCTTTATTCATGAAGAAGTCGGTACAGACTCTTCTGACTAGGAAGTTCCCGTTTTGTCTCGCACGCCATGAGATTTCTCATGAAGTAGCGGATTGTACGATGCTTGGACAAACTTTAACACATGAAGTACACATTAATATTCATGTCAAATTTTGAAGTTTCATTTTAAGGATGCATAGTCTTATGCCTTAACATTGTTTACTAGGGCTGAACAATATTACAAAAAAAACAGATAGATATTACAACTGATATTATTCAAAATTTTACTGGACATGGTGATTTCTGCATAATCATTTTCATTTTCACTGAAAAAAAACTATTAAAATGATAATGATGTGAAACAAACATGTTTTCTTATGAGTGGAGAGAATGATTTGAAGGCCAGGGCATCTCGTTAGCACAACACTTCATTTGTAATGGTATTTTGTCACAGACTGTACCTTTATCAAAACATTTCAGCTCCTGCAAATTGGATATTGCCCTTGGCCATACTGCATTTTCAAAAACAATTATTTTTTCAGACCTTGTGAAAAATGTAGTAAAATATATACTTATATAGTAAAATATGTGATTAAAGTATAAATGTGTAGTATTGTGCATTTTTTTCAGATCAGAGGGGCATGTCCAACGTCTCTCAGGCCTGATAATGAAGCCTGTGCTTATATAACGCTGATTGAGTTGACAGCAGCTGACAGTTCTCACACTGTCCAAAGCGGTTAAGTCACGGGCTTTCCTCCCAGCATTTGTACCCAAAACTTTGCGTCAGTGTGTATGTGTGTGTTTGTGTGTTTGTGTGTTTATGTGTGTGTGTCATGTGCCTGTCTAGTCTGAAAGGGCCTCACGAGTGATCACTGAGTCACACAGGAAGTCACGCACTGCATTGACTTCAGTAGCCGCAGACAAACACACACACATGCACACACTCACACACACGCACACACACTCACACATATACAAACATACACTGGATTTACTATGATCTTGGACCCCATATGGAGGATTACAAATATGTCTGGAAGTGAGTACACACAGCCTGTGATGCGCCACCTGTAATGGCTCAGTGTTGGGACAGACGAGCTCAGAGTTCTGGCAAACTCAAACATCCCACACTGCTCAGATCCTCAGACCGTCTGAGTCACTGACAGAGGAGCCCTCACTCTTTCTCAGGAGACAGCTGAAGGGTAAAGTAACTCTGAAAAAAGTGAATGCTTTGGTGTCCTCACTGGAAAATTTGACAGATGTTTCAGAGGGTTATTTTGACCTCTTACTCTTGCGCATGTGCCAGACTGTTCTCTGAACATACACAAACAAGGCCACACGAAAGCACACACACACACACACACACACACACACTCACACACACACAGACACCCTCATATGTATGCATACATGATGACAACAGAAACTAGAAACCAGCCAGCGGGCTGAGAGGTTTCTGGCACACCCCAGCGCTCTGTTGATTCTCGTCATCGATTTGTAACGGAGCACAAGGTACTGTGTGTGCTTGTGTGTGTGTGTGTGTGTGTGCGTGCGTGCGTGTACAAAACAGTGGCCTCAGGGCAGGGTAGGTCTACTTCAAATTAGACTGTTGGCACAGTCAGCCTATTTATGGCTATGCTAATGTTATAGATTGAAACATAAAGTTTTTTAATATAGCTTATGCCTCCACGTTTATTGGTCAGTCAGGTTCAAATATCCATTGCAGCACATTTATGCAGTTTCAGTGCTAACACAATAAAATTTGAATTGTATTAACAAATTGTCCTTGTAGTTCTTTGAGGTTAAGAAAAAGCCAAATAAAAATGTAATCATGGGAAATAAGGATGTGATCAAAGACTTTTTTAAACAAGCTCCCTGTAGCTGCCTGTTTTTATCTCCCCAGTCTTAACTGTTCTGTCCATGCATGAGGGAGAGTAAGAGAGAGTTAGCTCAACTTGTTTTCTTCTTTATCTTTCCTCTTGAGCTGACAGATTTGGTTCGAAGCAAGACTGTGTTCGCACTCTATTGATTTCCACTCATGAGAGGACTTCAGAGCACGTTGAGCATTGCTTTTATCTGCTTCATAAATTTTTGGCCTGTTATCGCAGGGATGCGAAGAGGCAGCGAGTGTCCAAAAAACGTGCCAACAAGGCAGCGTTGCTTGTTTAAAACACGGCACCGGTCATGCCAGGTCCAAGACCAAGGTCGCTGTGCCTGCGCCGCCTCGGGCCAGGGACGTTTCGTACGTCACCGTAGTCCTTCTCTTAAGCGCCGCGCTTGTTATATCATTGGGCCACTATTTTTGTAAGATAGAACCCAAGGCTCGTGTTCACTCTTGGATGACTCACGAGTAGTGGGCTCTTTACATTGCCTAGGGCCGTTGTTGTGTTTGCATAACTTTTTCTTTAAGCGTGATCTCAGAGGATAACCAATGTTCCCATGAGGAGGTTGATGCGTTGTCACTTCTGCGTTTATGTGTGTGTGTGTGTGAGTGCACGTGCAATGTCTTACCTCTTTTTCTTGATGTCTCCCTCTTTGTCCCTTTATATATATCCCATTTATGGCATCAGTGTAGTGATTTACGTATGTATTTTTCTGAGTGTATGTGTTTCTTGTGTGTGCCTGTGAGTGTGAGTATGTGTGTGTGTGTGTAAGAGAGGGTGCCCTGCTGCGTGATGGCAGCCCCTTCATCCCAGAGCCCACAGCTTCACATGAATCCCCCCCGGCGTGTCCTGACCTTTGGCTTCGTCAGAGGAGCTGCTCATTGTCCACTCATGGCTGTGCTTGACTTGCAATTAGAAATAACATGAGACAATCGCACACTCAGAAACATTTCATTTCTTGGTTTTAGTGCATCATGGAGACTTGGAAAATTATTCATCATTCCTGAGGGGGGAAACGCATCTTAATTTCAGATGTGGTGAGGTGAACTCAAGTGAACTTTTCAACCTCTTCATGAAATGGGTGGTATTTAATGTCCAGTCAGAGTCTTTCTGAATTATTATTTATTAATGCTATTACTAAAGCATCTTCCATATGAAATTGTAATAAAAAATGCCTTAAAGAGTAAATAAAAATAGAGGCTGTTAGATACACCTCTTTTTTTTTAAACAGTGATGTTGTTAGCACTTATAAAATTTAATACCACATTTCCCATAAACCATGTTGCTTCATTTCACAAAGAGGATGTTGCCACTTGCACTGTTGAAACCAACAAAGGCTGCCAGTTTCTCAGCGGTATTGTACATTTACAATAATTACACTAACGTTTCATAATTAATGTGTAGCCTAATGATTTATTGATGTTAAAATTCTGCATGTTAAATGTCATCGCTCTCAGTGCCGTGGCAAGGCCGGCTTCTTGCAGATTTCCTGGAGATTCCCCTCCACAAGGAGCTGCATGTCATGTCATTCCTGCTATCATGCATAAGATCGGTCTGACAGAGAGATATGATAATTATGGAGCGGTGAGAGGGCCCGTGTGGTTGGCTGGCTGTCACTCATACTCCCAACATAAAAGGCGAGCAGGAAGGAAGGTGGGCAGCCGGAGTGGCATGAGCCGCCGCCTGACTCAGCGTGGTGGCGTGTGGAGAGTCGGTCGGAGGGGTTTCTAGCAGCTCTTCTGTCACCACCCGCCGTGTCCATGTGACGGTGAGGCAGGCAGACAGTCATGTGGGAGAGGGGAATCTCTGCATGTGATCTCGGGGAAACGCAGAAATGTTTGATGGGGATTTTGTTATTTTGCGCAAGATCCAACACGCTGGTGAAAGTCATCATCATCATCATCATCATCATCGCTGTTGTTGTTGGCATCATCATTCTCACCAACAGCTCGAGTTGCAGTAGTAGCAGTAGCACAGTAAAGTAGCAGTAATAGTAAAAAAAAAAACCCAAAAAACAGAAAAACAGAAAAAGTCAACACTAATTCGGCCAAGGGTGCCATTTTTCAGCAGTTTAAAGAAAAATGCATAAACGTCAGGACATGTAGCTTGATTAAAAATGAGTTCAGGACTGAGTGTTACTGTGCTATTGATGAAATGTATAGGCTTTGCCATTTATGTGTGTTAAAGGGAATTTAAAATGACATGCATTTTGACTTATTTTGTCCTTTGTATTATGATTTGAGGAAGTTTTTGTTTAATGCAGTTAGGGAACATCTTGATTATTTTTCAACAGAAGACTTTGAAATAGCTGAAAGATTGCTTTCGCAGAATATTTGGATGAAGCATTTTCACAAAGAAAATAGATGTTTGAATAGACGTGTTGTCTGATGTGGTCTAAGTGACTTGAAAGTCTGTGTTTTATGTTGCTTTAATTGTGTGTCATGTAATCTGTGGTGGGATGGGCCATTTAGATGATGTGACATGAAAATAACAATAAAAAAAAAAAATCATTCATTCATTCTTTCATTCATTCAGTAGCGGCAGCAGTTGTGGTGGGACATGCAGACTCTTCAGACATCTGCGCCTGTTTTTTCGGCTCTGTGTTGTATAAACATGGATTTCAGTTGTCTGTTTAAGTTGGAGGGAGGGTCCCGTAACCAGTTTGGCAGCATTGCGTAACTGACTACAACCTGGCCACAGACAAACATCTTGTCGTTTTTGTCGTCACCATTTCCTGCTTCTGAATTGGAAGAAACGGCCAGGCGTGAACGGCTCCAAATGCTTACCAGTTGTAGCATTACAGTCCACAAGGAGGAGGGTTTTTTTTTTTAAAATTCAAATTGTGCTCTTTATCTAGACTTAACACTAGTTTATAATTCCCAGTGGAATGTAAGAACCCCAACCAAGCGTAGTGTGACTGAGGGTAAGGCT
>OMLB01028993.1:0-12958 GCA_900302555.1 Myripristis jacobus | reverse complement strand
GGGGGTTTGTTGAGTTACTGGGCTGGCTGGGAGGAGGGTTTGTCGGTTTGGGAGGGGCAGGAGCCGGCTTCTTGGTACCTGAGAAGTGGATAACAAATCTCTGTCAATACTTCTTATTGTTAAAATAACAAAAAAAAATGTCCATGATTTTCCGTTAGTAATTTGGATGACTTCCATGAATCTAAGATTTTCTTTGTTCCTGGATCATTAAGTTTCCTACTATTTCCTACTATTAACACTGCTTTCCATCCACTACAGTAGAGCGCAATACCCTCATCTAATGCAATGAATCAAGTCCGAATGTTGGATTCCTGTAAAGTGACTCTTTGGAAAATTCCCTCACTTCTCCAGAGAATTTAGCAAAGTCATGTTCTGGAATACACCTCTTAAAGTTCAATGATATTTAAGAAACTGCATGACCAGTGGGAATTGATTAACTACAGCTACTACTGCTATCACTACTCCATCTAATAATTGTAATAAACTATATTCATCACCAAGTACTTATCTAAAAACAACAAAACAACTGTATACAATACTAAAGTTCATGAGGAAACAATGTAGGCCAGGCACTGAAGTGAGAACAACAAAATGTTTAGAGACATCAATAATAGGAGAGAGTGTACGACACTGTAGGGCTTTAAATGAAGATGATTAAGTCTTGTCTAACTTGAGATATAGTGGCAAGCTGCTCTACAGTTTAACTGCACTAACTCTAAAAGCCCAGTCTCGCTTTGGCCTCAGTCTGACCTTGGCAACTGAGAGAAGAGCCACTCTCACCGCACTGAGGACATATTGTTGAGTTTATGGACGTTTCAGCTGGGAAATGTAAGGCAGGGGTAAACCACGTACATTTGTGAATGATCAATAAAACCTTCAAATCAATTCTACATTTCACATGCTGGGAAGTTTAAGTCTGAGTAATGGAGTCTCTTCTTAATTCCTGTTAAGAACCTGGCAGCTGTGTTTTGAACCAACTGCAAACAAGAGAGAGCTTTAAGGCTGAGACAACAGAAAAGTACACTGCAGCACTCCAGCTGAGAGGAAACAAAAGCAGACAAAAATGACACTCTCTACATCCTGAATAACTAAAAATGTGGCAGTTTTGGATTTATTTTCCAACTGGGAAAAAAAAAGAACAACAACACAATAATGTAGGAGCAGTACCACTCCACCTGGCTCATATAAGTGGGTAAGGTGCTGGAAGATCAGAAAATTAAAATAGAAATAAGGATATCCACACTCTTAGTGAGTGCAAATTTCACTTTACTAAGCTTTCGGTCTATGAGGCCCTCATCAGAGTATACATTATTATACATTATTTGTGCCTCAAAACATGACTCATCATTATTCTCATGCGTTACTTCTATTTATATGTTTCATAAACGTGATAGCTAACACAGCACATTCGCATACCCTGGAAAAATGTATACATGTTATTGGCCTCAGTATATCTGAGTATTTCAGGGCCATACTACCATATATTTGCATGTCTGGAAACATTTCTGTAGGTATCATCTTGATATATTTATACATCTGAGAAAGTGAATAGGTGGTAATGCACAATTGTTTAACTATGTTTAGCTGCAATGATTAATTGCATTATCTTCTCAATTCATATTCTCTGTTGCTGCAATGACCCACTTTCCCCAAGGGGATCATTTCAGTTTAATCTAATCTGCTATTTTGATTCAGTTAGAGTATTAGAGTATCAGTGTTTCCCAATTTAAGTCCTCAAATGCCCCTTGTGCTGCAAGTTTTTCTTCCATTTTTTATTCTTGCACGCCTGATCCAAATAAAAGCTACAGATTTTCATGCTAATGTAAATCAGGATTAAGCTCTTAACTGGATCAGGTGTGCAAGAGTAAAGATGGAACAAAAACTTGCAGAACAGAGGATACTTGAGGCCTGATTTACTGAACACTGATCTAATCTAATGAAGAATAGCACAAAATCCAATAGTATTTCTGCTTTTCAAATGGGAGGGGGTTGTATCTATTTGTACTAGGATAACGTGCAGACTCTCTCACCTCTGCGCATCATATGAGGACTGGGTCCCATGGATCCAGTAGCTGCTGTCCCTGTTCCCAGCTGCCCTCCAGCTTGCCCCCCGCCTCCAGACCCATTCCTCTGGAGCACAGGGGTTGGGTTTGACGTTGGGGTGGAGGCAGCAGCAGCATCACGCACCTTTGGATTGCTGGGTAGAAAAGAAGCGTCTGTTAAAACTTGTCAACATAAAACTTTACGAGCTTTTCAAAGTGCTGGGTAATGATTAGACACAAGCATCCACGAAATAAAGGGCTTTTATTGCAGTGTAGAGCCATTAAAGCAGATGCAGTGCATTCTCAAATGGGAAATTTGATCTCCAATGTCAAGTGCTGTAACGAGAAACTTCAGAAATATAAAGAATAATCATATTTGCGTGTCTCTCCTCGATTCACCTTGCTGATTCAGTGTGTAGGATCAATACAAAGCTGGACTGAATAGTTATCTGTCTGGAGTGCCTCAGTTATGAATGCTGTCCTTTGACTCACTGACTCAAAGACACCCTTCAGTCATTACATAAGGGAGGCACCAACGTCCAGGCCTTTCAAAGCAGTTGAGTCCAGTTGGTCTGAACTTCCTGCTGAGTCCGGCGTTTTCAGGAGGCATGGGAAGCAGAAGCCCTGGGAGTGAATGACAGCAGCCATTGTTGTGCTGTGTCAGTGGGCTGAGCTGAGACGAGTCTGCATAGCTATAACTGGCAGAGTGGTATGAAAACTTGTGGTTTTGCTAGAGAACCACAAGCTGAACAAAAGTGGCCGATGAAGAGGTGGCGTATGCAAGATACCAGTGAAATTGTGCATTGATAATCAGCTATGCTTCAAGCAGGCAATCATATTGATCATATCTGTTCTCAGATTTGGGCGCAGACCTCTCCCCACAATACTACTACAGAAAGTATATGAATTCATGTCTTCCATCAAATGCAGCATCATTCCTGTGTGTCTGTCGAGCATGCTGTTTTTCCCCACCGGCAGCAGACTGGCATGCAAGCAGGAAAGCAGCCCTTACCTGATCTCCTCTGTGTGCTGGGCTAGAAGCTGCTGAGCGGCTGCGAGAGCAGCCATGCTCTGCGCCAAGCTTTGCTGGGCAGGGTCAGGCCCTGAACCCCCTGGTGGGGCTTGGGGCTGGGACTGGGGCTCGGATGTGGTTTGGGGGACCTGCCCAGCCCCGTGCCCCGACCCTGGAGCCTCCACAGGGGGTAAAGGAGGCTGGAAGGCAGGCGAAGTGTGCTGCTTTCTACCTAAGGTGTTACTGCCTCTACGAAGGGTGTGGTCCGAGTGCTTGTTAGGGGTGCTACAGAGGGATGGGACGGAGACAGTGAAGGAGAAAGAAAAACACCACAGCTGTGATCAGAAACCAAAAGATTAACCCAGGCTAGAGATAGTGTTTCCTCTGTAATTTGTATGCAGCCATGGTGCTCCTAATGATAATTCTAGTTTTATCCTATATCTGTCACTGTTTGGGTTTAAGTTATGTTTAAAGTTGAGGTTCTAGTGTTAAAGCTGTTTTAATCACAATATAATCATTACTTCTAAACCATATGAACTACACTTACTTCAGTTTTAGGTAACAGTAAAACTAAATTACAATGTATACTTTCATTTTAGATTGTCTCTTGCAGTGGTGGTAATTTTCTGTCTGTAGTGGTGCACCACTGCTAAATGATTACAGAGGAAACACTGATAGAGGATCACCACAACCCCTAGCACAGAGAGAGAGAGAGTTGCACCAAAATAGTGTTAACAGATAGAACCGGGTCTTTTTTACTTACTACTTACTAAAATTTACTACAAGCAAGGGAAAGGGACCAGAAAAGAAAAAACAAGGCAGGCACAGTACCCACTAAAGATGTGATAATAGGTGAACTACACAATTGACAAGCAAATGCACTATTGATTTGGTTGGATTAGGCAAAATTATTTCCAAAGCAATAACTGGAAGATGTAATTCTATACTTCTAGCACCGATATAAATAATCTCTGTATAACATGCCATTACAAGGCTTGTTCTTGAAAGCAGTGGAAGTAGTGGAGGTGAAAGAGGAAAAAACAACAATGGGGCAAAGGAGTGTAGGAAATTACAGCACTGAGTGACAGCAGGCTGATTACCTGTCTTTGCGTGACGCATCATTCTCTGGTCCCACCATACTGCCAGGCCTCTTTCTCTCAATGGTCCCACAGTCATAGTCTAGATGGTTGTTGTGGTTGGAGGGAGGTGTGGGCATCGCAAACATGCCAGAGACATTGAAGTCCACCTCTGTAGACAGACAAGCGAGAAAGCAGCATTTACCAATCCCTTGACCTTACAGCAAAGAAGGAGTGGCCAGGTATGTCATTTTGGGTTATCAAGTGGGCACCAATCCAATGTCCAGTGCTGGACATTGGATTGGACATTGGAGATTGGTGTTATTGACCACTGGTCCATGTGGTCAACAGTGGTGTGGTTCATTAGGAAGTTCATGAAGGAGATAGAAGTTGACATTTGATTAGGGCTGCAACTAATGAGTATTTTTATTGTCAATTAATCTGTCAATCAATAAAATGTTAAAACTAGTAACTAACCAGACTGGGTTCAAACAGCTGACCAACTGTGTGGTAAATGATGTGTTGTTGTGTCAAGTTTGTGACTGTTTGACTCACTCTATCATGTTTTCTATATCACTGTGTAACTGCTTTCATGTCTGCTTGAAGAAGGTCTCTGACGGAAGAGCTGCAGTTCTTTTGTGAAGAAAAAAAAAAGTTCAAGCAGTGTGTGGGATTATCTCTGTTCTACACTGGGTCTATTTTTAAGTGTGCACAAGTTGTTCATTTGCAGTTTGTGATGATCTCCAACAGAGAAAAGCAAGTTAATTCCTAGCATTTGTGAGGCTATAACCAGCAAATGTTTGGTATTTGTACTCGATAAATGACTGAAACAATTAATCGATTACCAGAATTATTACTGATTAATTTTCTGTGAATCATCTAATTGATTAAACAAACTAATTCTTTCAGCTGTACATTTAACAGCCAACAATTACTCATGATAGAAGAGCCTACAATGAAGCAGTCTAGGAAACATCTTGTACAGGTCGCTCGTCAATCACAGATCAACACAGACAAAGAATACCACACAGAACAGGCCGGGAACCAAACTCAGATCCTTACCGCTGTTCATGTGACCTTTCTTTACAAGCAGTGAGAAGCCAGACAAACCAAACACAAAAAAGCCACAAAGTATACTTTGGCACAATGGTTCGGACCAAACAAAACAAACTGTAGGTGTGATTGCTCCCCAAGATAAACACAGTACAGTACAGACGCTTTGGCAGAAGTATTGTAACACTGAGTTTTTCTATGATGGACCTTCCATGCCAGCTGAATCTATAGAAAAATCTGACATGTATTGTGCAAGCTTTCTTTCTTTTGTCTTTGTGTGACTGACAAGTTACCGAGAGCCATCGAGCCTTGCAGTTGACCACCACTTACAAAGTCACAGTGTGAGCCAGGTGCTGGAACCTACCCTCAGGAAAGAACCAGTCTGCATGTTGGATGATAGGCTCTATGATGGTCACCACGTGCACAGAGGTAGCTGCAGCCATCTCAGCAAGACTCCTGGGTGTACACACACACACACACACACACACAATCACACGGGTGAAAATGAGATGGTTTCCAGCATAATGACGGCAAAAAATAAACTAAAATAACAGACTATCATCTTTAGAACTCCAATCCACTGCTTTTTTGTCTTTGTTTAGACTGGGATTACAGCTCTCGAAGATGATTACTTTTTCTTTGCTCTGTGCACTAGTAGCTAGCGAGTGAACTGTGTCCCTCTCCTTCCTAATCACTGCGTCCTCTCTCTTTGCTTCCCCCCGATCCCCTCTCACCCCTCCGTCTTGGCCCACAGCAAGTTAGGTCCCAGGACGATGGCAATGTTGCTGGGAGTCATTTTGTTGATCTCGCTTTCCTGAGCCAGCTTGGCTAGAAACTTCACCAGATACCTGCATGACAGCACACACACAGTGAGTACAGGTCTGGATCCCACTTCATACAACAGACAAAACAGAATCATTGCTTTCAAAACTATTTTCGGACTATATGCCATCATGCGCAATAAAGTCAAGAATGAAGAATTTCCGCAGTTAACTACTCTGTTTTTTTCTGTTATGTGGAACAACAGGTTAGAAGTGGCTAACCTCAGGTTGTTTTTGTTGTTCTTTGGTAGCTGATCACATACAACCCAGAGGGCCTGAAGTCTCTTGTCAGGATCTGACACACTGGAATGAGAAAGAAAAGATGGTTTGAAAGCAGAGCACAGTACCAATCCCATTTCCAGATGACTAAATAGACTAAAAATATCTCCTTTCATCTCCTGTCTTTTTGATCCAAGGTTGGTGCTTTTGATTCCCGCAGATAATGTTATGAGCCTTGCCTGGATGCCTGGATCCATTCATCATAAAGCTGGAAGGTCATCAGAGGTTCAGGAAGTTCCCTCAGGTAAGACTTCAGCGCTCCTGAAACCAAATCATTTAAACAATTACTCATAAGCATAGGCTGCTTTCCAATCCTTCTGATTTTCTTGGGAGATTTTGCTCTCCTGGTATTCCCCCAAGGTCTCATTTCTCCCCACTGTCTCCAATACTTACATTTGTGCAATATATGTGAAACACTAACACAAAAAAACTCTTTACTGTCGTAGCTGTTTCTAGCTTATCAATAAAATACACCAACAATGCAGTATCCATGGTTACATTGTTGGTGTTTTCACTGAAAACAGCATTAGGGAGATCGCTTCTGTTTTGACAGTGAGTGAATGAGAGTCTCACATTTGGTCCAATATACTGTATGATTTGATTTAGACAAAACTGTGTTATATTTAAGATTCTGGGAGGTAACATACCAGTGTGAGAGCCAGATGAGTCTTTATGTACATTAGTAAACAAACAACAGGTTTAGCATCTGCTCCCGTTTAGCATGTCCATGGTAATACTGTAAGTTCCATCAGTTCAATGTTCATTATTATGAAGGGCCTAAATCGTGAAACGATAGTGTGTATTCTTTGTATGTTTTTCCTTAATTACAACAACTTTGTATGGGAAATAAAAAGATGGAGATTAAGTTTTTACACTGTATTTTCATTTCATTTCATTTCATTCAGGTAAGTAAGGTCAAAATAAGGTGTCTCCATTTTTGGATTCTCAAAATTGGCAAGTATGCCTGAAGTATGGTCAGCCACTGTGACTTGTAGAATAAAATTTTTACCTCTAAATATTGCCTGCCAAACTGTCTGGTGCGGTGTCAAAAGCAGCAGGGAGTTTTGGAAGCTATTAGCTACTGTAGCTGGAGAGCAAAAAAACATTTCCTGCTCTGCACCCAACAGCTATACATCAGGGAAGGACATTCCTCTCATTTGGCTGTAACTGACAAGCTCATTTCTCTTTTACACACTTTGTCAGGTAACCAAGTATATCTCTGCAGTCCGGTGCTACACTAAAATTTTATGTGACTGATTAAACAATAACAGTGACTTGTGAACTCTGAGGTGACATTGGAACATAAGCTATAAATCTGTTACAACTGTAGCTGTGCAACAAAAATAGAGCTGAAAATCACAGTATTTTATTTTTGATAATACTGTATTGACTATTCACTTTTACATATATACCACTTTTGCATTTCATTCTCAATTGATATTATGCATTCTAGTTCCCTGTGCTATTAGTAACACCTGCCTTTACCCTGATAAAAAGGTCTCTACAATCGGTTGTATTTCAATCAATTCTGAAGGGTGCTGCTGTGTAGGGTGATACAAATCATACTGTGACACATGTATCATGATGAATATTGTATCAAGAGATCTGTGCCAAAACCCAACCCTAGTGTCAGTTACCTTTAGGAACATCTCTCATCTCATCTCAGGGAATCATTCCCTTATTAAAGGCATGTGGATGTAACAAAGCAACTTCTTGACATGTGTGTTCATTCACCCACATGGCGACACAGGTGTGTTTGTGTTTGATATGATGGTTTCTCCATATTATCTTTCCTTGTTTATTATTTTAGGTCAGAACTGACAAGATCCCAGACATGATGAGAAAAGACGGGAGAGCGATGCTGGTTTAGGACGTACCGGCAACAGCGTGGGGGTCGGAGTAGAACTCTTCCAGTTGTGAAGTGGAACAGTCTAGTGCCGCTTTTAGCTTCTTCAGTTTGGAAGCCCCTGCAGCAATCCTAAATAGACCCTGAAACACACACACACACACACACACACAAAAACACACACAAAGAAAGATAGATAAGCCACAGGCATGTAGCCAGCAAACAATTACAACAATAAAAACACATGCAGGATTTGAATGGGCAACACAAGACCCCATGTTCTCCCACACTAACTCAATTTACACACACACACACACACAGACACACACACACAGAGACTTACTTTCTCTAACACTCCCTCGCAGACAGACTCTCACACAAATACACTGCATTCACTCACTCTCCCTCTTCATTGTACATAATGAAACCTTAAAACACATAAACGGGCAAACAAACACACCCACCACTCACACACAGCTCGCCCTTCAACTTTCACACAAAAGCAAAGCCTGTCTTCACACCATAATGGCACTGACTGGGCTCAACAGGGAATGAATTGGGTGAGAAATAATGCAATGTGCAATTAAAACCTGCACTCTTTCTCTCGCTCTCCTCTATACACACAAACACACACATGAACACAGAAACACACACAGGCGCACGGATGCAAGTACGCACATACACAACACATCTGATTTATGGGCAGGAGACAAGTAGATTCCATTGTATTCTAAATTTGTTGCGGGGAGGGCACTCCACATAAACACATCATAAATCGTCATTGCAGCATAATGGCTGACAATGCCTCTGGATGGGGGAAACTGTGTTATGGAAATCAAGCCAGGATTTTCCCCTGTTTACTGTTCGTCTGCTCCCACTGAGTCTGAGGATGCTCATGTGAACAAACACTTTCAAGCTTGGTTTCAATTACGCTGATGGCCGGTGGAGCCACTAATTGGACTTACGGCTCCACTTGACTTTCAGTAAACTACATCAGCAGCTGCTCGCTTATGTGGCGAGGCGAGGGCACCCAACCAAACCAAAGAACAACGAAGGCTGCTAAGTGGAGCAAATTGGAACAAGACCTTATTTGCTGTTATCAAATGTTGTAGGGAGAGCTGTTGTTGCCACTCAAGAATCATGTCTGACTGTTTATTTGCATTTAAAGTTGACTTTTTAGAACACTGTATGTCCCCCATTGTTGAAACGTCTATCCCTTCATGTAAATCCCAGGAAATGTAGCAAAATGGACACAAGAGAGCTAAACTGTAATAATTTGGTCTGTATCCTTGCTTGTATGTTCAGAAATGTGTGGATATATTCAGTTATGGATGACAGAATTTATAGTTTATTGGGTGGCAGCGTTTATCGATGACATACAATTCACTGTCTTGAGCTATTGTGGTTTACTTGGCAGACATTAGTTGACTGTGAAGAAACAATGGTATGCTGTAATTTCATGTAGTTTATTGTTTGGTGGGCGTCCTTGCTCATATGTATGGATGTATGAGATTGTATACACTTATGCCTGACAGTATGTACAGTTTATTCAGAGGCAGATTTTACTGCGACCGTACAGTTTACTGTCTTAGGTTATTGCTGTTTATTTGGCGATAGGCAAGCGAACTGCAGAGAGACGAGGACAAACCGTAATTTCATGTAGTTTGTCATTTGGTGTGCATCCTTGTTTGTATGCATGGATGCAGTAACAGTCCTGCTAAAACAGGCTTGCATACTTTTGTCTCTTGGTTTTTTGAAGGCACTGAGAACAGAATATGTTATATCGGACAGAAAACAAAGCCTAAAAGGGAAAGAGGCACACATATACACTGGAAATGATGGGGTTCATATAAAAAAAAAAAAAAAGCATGAAATTTGTACTCCCAGTCAGTTTGGCAGCTTGTAAGGTTACAGGTTAAATAGGTCACTAGGTTTTGTTACTATTCATACACCTTGTACCAAGCACATAGGTTTTAAGCGGGCTTTTTTCCCCAGGACTAATGTCACCTAAAAAAAAAACATAACAAAAAAAACAGCAAGTGACACAGTTTACATTAACACCTCCAGGTTAACTGGTCTTCAATCTTCCAACCTGACTAAAACACAGTGTTTTCTCTGACCCTAAATCCCAGCAGTCTCTCATTACAGCTACAACGAAATGATCACACTGGGCGCTCTGGATAAAACCGGTTTCCTTTTACTCCTCCATTCCAGCCACTTCATCCCTTCAAACTCCTGTCCTAAATTTCTCCCTCCTCCCTTTGTTCTCTGTCTCAGTCTCTACAGTTACCTCCTCCTTCATGCCAGTCTCCAGCAGCATCATGACGCAAGCCTCTATGGGCAGGGCGATCTCTCTGCTGCTCCTCTTCAGGTGCTCATCCAATGCTGTGCCGAACGCTGGCTTCTCCGTCCACGAGTCTGGACGCAGAGGGAGCAATTAGTAAACACAGAGAGAGAAACAAAGAGACAAAGACAGCACTGAAAGGTCCTCTTTTCAGATTGTAATTTAATTAACATCATCTCAAATCTGGAGAGACTTAGAATAAGCCTTGTAATGAGGCATTAACTTAGGCAAGTTACGCGTATGACTGGTATGTCAAGCTGGTATGCAGTAAGAGAGCAGTGCAAGTCTGCTGCTGGTCTGGATGGCAGATATCTGGGTCAGCAACTCTCCCTCGGGCCAGTCCTCACTCCCCCTACAGGGTACCGTCAAATAATAACCACATGCTTCCAGCCAGCAGGAGCCACAAGACTGTTCAGCTTTCTTTCTGCGTTTATGTGTGCGTGTCTATGAGTTTATGTGCGAGGGAGGGGATGGGAGTGTGTGTTAAGGAGGGGTGTGATGCAAAGCCCAGGTGGGTGTGATGTGACAAGAGTGGGTGTGTGTGGAGTACGTGAGTCATCGCCACATGCTGGGAGACCAGGCTTGTCTGGTTTGGACCACATGTGTTTACTGCAGACAAACAAGCCCCAAGAACAAGACATGACTTTACGACCACAGAGACAGACCAAAAAGGGAGTAGAGTGCGAGCTTGGAGAAGAGACATTAGGTGGGTGAAACAGACAAATACATAACTGTGGCGTGGAAAGCCAAGCAGCCAAAACAAAAGACAATTCCTTGATGATCTGCTTGAGACAAATATCTGTGGCCCCTTCATGGCATTCAGCAGTCACCACAAAAAAGCCAGACTGAGGCAGCAGTAGCCTCGAGATTAGAAAAACAGATTAGTGCTATGATTGAAAGGTAACTGGATGGAATCCTTAGGCTGGCTAGAAAAAGATCATTCTCCTCCTTTTGCAGCTAATTGTCATCAACAGGCATAACCCTATGTGTCATATATATCAATTGCATAAGTGTGTACAAACTCTGCTTTGGTAGCTTAGAAGTCAAGGCTAACTTACCTCAGTTCACACCCATTCATGCTCAAAAAATGTGAAAAACAGTGAAACTTTCCAGTTGCAACATATGGGTATTTCCATCTTGTGAATAATTGCCTAGCATGTATGTTCACGAAAATAACTGTTTTACTTTATTATAATCACTTTGAAATTTGCACATTTAATCCAAATGTATTCAAAGCACAAACAAGTTTTTGAGTTGACTTGTTAACTCTCGTGAAATGCAAGTGGCCTAGCTGGAAATAGCCTCTTAGTTTTAGCATATGCTGGGCAAGTTACGCCAGCGGTTCCTCGCTCGAGTTCACATGTACCGAACATGTTTCCGTGTGTTGTGGTGCAACTTTAAGCCAATCACTGCACTCCACTATACTTCCGTTCTCCAAGCTGTCAATCAAGCCGTCACAACACAGCTGAAGAAAGTTGTTGAGCAGAATTTGAATGTGTCTTGAAAAAAAAAAAACAGTTCTTTTCAAGTGCGCACATTTGAATGAATTTCCAATAATTTTACTGAAAGTACACACAAGTACGCATTCATAGGACGGCATTACCTACGTACAGCAAATGTTTCACAGAGCACTTTTTCATATTTTTTGAACATGAATGGATTTGAATAAGGGTATGCACATTCTGTATACACTTACACAACCAATATTTCTGACAGACAAATACGATCATGAGTGTTGATGAAAAGTCAAAATAGGATCTGTATGGTCTTTTAACATCGAGCTACTCATGTAGAGCTGCTCAGTGTCAAACCATAGAGGAGTGTGGTTTTACTCAGCTGCTTCCAGGTGTGAAATGTGTGTGAGGCAAAGTATTCCTGAAAAGGAGCATGTGTTCTCAGTCACATCGACCCGGATAAATATGTTTTGGGAGGGGGAAAAAAAAAAGATCAAGAATAGAGCTGGCTGCTGTTGTAATGCCACAACCAGCACCATGGACGCAGCTAATATTTTCCTCTGATGAGTCAAAGCCCGGAACATAATAAGCTCTGCCTGTTATTGATGGACAAGAGCTTCTGTTCCAGGCCCAGTTAACCCTTTATGAGCCACCCAGAATCATCCAGGATTCATGGAGGCAAAGTACAAATTTTGGATGCAGTAAACAACATGTGAACCCAGCAAGTTGCCATTGACAACTGAGAAAAAAGGAGCTATTCTGCTTTGAGATGTGTGTATTTTGCAGGAAATATTATGAGTCTAGTGTGGCGTGTTGCATCCTGCCTTTTAGTAAAAAGGTAAGGGGAAGGGGGCAGAGTGTGCTGTGCTGTTTTAGGATGAATGTGTGTGTGTGTGTAAGTGTGTGTAAGTGTGTAAAGGTACTTTTGCTTGTACTGTACCTTGCTGAGCCTGGATGGCTGGCAAGACATTCTCCAGAACAGTGAGAGATTTTCTGTGGTAATCAGCTTGAGCTTCTAAGAGCTAGAAACA
>OMLB01028988.1:2221-12337 GCA_900302555.1 Myripristis jacobus | reverse complement strand
GTCATACCACGGCATGCCGGCGAGAGCCATGCGTGCGTGTGTGGATTTTTTTTTTTTATGTAACAGGTGAGGAGGAACAAAACAAGTCGTTCTGGTTTATGTCAGCTCACGACACGGCACGGCTTGTTTTCATCTCGTGTCCCGTGTGGCTCTCGGCTCCGCTTGGGTCCGAGCGGGCAGATTTTTATTTTTTTCTTTTGCTCTGTATGGAGTGAATTACGGTGAGTCATAAGCTCTTCATCTGCATCTTTGCTCAAGATGGGAATGGTTATTTGTAAGGCCTTTTTTTTGGTTTATGCTGAGGCAAGATTGGTAGTTGGGGTTGCCCTGCGTTCCCTTTGAAACCGGCTGTTACTTTCTAAAAGTCTTCAAACCGAGCCGACCGGAGCAGATGGCGGCTCAGGCCTTTCATGACCGCCCGTGTGTGTGTGTGTGTTTGTGTTGTGTGTCCGTCTGAAAAGGCAATACCACAGCAAACAAGGAAAACCATCAAACAACATCCAGCTTCACTCAGACGGAGCTGGAGCAACATTTGCACAGGGGTGTTCTGTTGATGCTGGTGAAGCGGGGAAGCGGTTCCCGTCACTTCCAGACGTGGTGGACTGTTTGGCGAACGTTTTCATCTGTTTGACATCAACTTCAGTTCGCACTCATCACATCCTCTGTGGTCAGAAGGTATTCAGTAAAAGGAAATTTGATTTTGAATTCAGGCTTTCACAGCGGTACTGGAACTTTGTTTTTTGTCCCAACACGTTCGGCGTCATCGCTGAGTCCCGTCAGGAGGCCGCGGGTCCTCGCCCGTCTTCCTTTGCCGTCACAACACGAGGAAAGCTTTTGTCTGATGTTGTTGTTGTCGTTCTGGTCCGGTGTTTCAGGAAGTAGAAATCAGCACTTTGACTCAGCTTGGCAGTCATTCCCTTCACCTGTGCAGCACTGATAATCCTTCAAGACAAGAGACTCGGTACAGTATAGTCAGCCCTTTGTGACACAGCACTGGTATTTGCTCAGGAATGGTGCATTTTTTATTAGTTTGAAACCATTTTAATTGCCATTTAATTGGCCACAAATATTTATGCCTGATAGAGCTAATTAATTTGTCTGTACATATCAGTTGGGCTGTTTATTATTATTAGTAGTAGTAGTAGCAGTATTGGTGACCAAACCAGCTGGAATTACCCAACTGGAGGGATTGGAGTTAGCCTGCTAACTTAAAGGAATACTCCAACATTTTGGAGTATTCCTTCTCCAGACTGAGACAAGATGTTTGATACCATTTTCACCTCTGTACGTCCACTGGTTCAGTTCCCATGAGTGGCATTTCATGTTAGCTTAGCATAAAGAGTTGAAGTCTATGGGAGTCGTTAGCTTAGCTCCGTCAGAGTGGCAAAATAAACCGGCAACTCCAAAGGTGTCTCATTTACACAGTGGAGCATGTGTGTTTGAAATACATGTCTTGGATGTTGTTGTTGTTGTTGTTGTTGTTGTTGTTTAAAGCGAGAGTCATTTGAGGAGAAGTCAGATGGTGGAACTGTAACCTGTAAACACAAATTAGCCTCTCTAAAACCACTCTCCAGGATGTGTGTTTTAAATACACATAATTCATCATAAATAAGATAGTTGCACAGTTGCTGTAAGGTTCATTTTTTTCACTTTGAAGGAGCTAGGCTAACGACTCCCATAGACTTTAAGTCTTTATGCTAAGCTAAATAAAGTGCCTCCCATAGGAACCGAACCACTGGATGTTCAGAGGTGAAAATGGTATCGAACATCTTGTCTCAGTCGGGGTCAGTCAGAAAAAGGGTATCTTGCCCAAAATGTTGGAGTATTCCTTTAAAATAACCAAAGAACCAGGAGAGGACATTTGGCTGTTTATCCTAAATTGTCGATCATCAGTCGACAATTGTATGACTGACACTTCACTTTATGAATTCAGAGTCAGTCATACAAGATATAAGCCTTTGTCTAACAAAACTGTTAAAATTTTCATTGTTATGTGGCTAATCCTGACTCCCAGAATATTCTCAGTTATAATAATCCCTTCCTTCTACTCGAATTCATCACTGCTGGTCTGTGTGCCGTCTTTGCATTAAGATCTGGTGATTACAGCTTTTTGTTTACCTTCTTTCTTCACCCTTGCGCTGGCAAAGTCTCAAAGGAAATGCCTGTGAATTGCTTGGAGCGGTTAATATTTAACCCTCTGTGAAAAGGCTTTGCCTCGTGCACAACTGTCTGGCACATTTGTTGTTTTCCAGACGCTGGTCGGAGGCCGGCCGTGGGTGAGGAGTGACCTGAGGTTGTTAACCCTGTGGGCCGGCCCGTGTCTCTTACCTGGAGGAGGCCTGGGGAAGGGGCCGGGTCTGCCCAAACTGCCTAAAGTCCTGTTTCCTCTTATAGTACGCAGATCGTTTGGCTGTCATCTGAGGAAGTCGGCTAATCTTAGCCCGGTAACCTATCCCTGTCGCTCAGAGGATTGCCCGGTATAGGCTAGTTGTCGGGGGGAATGTGGATTCATTCGCTCTTTCTACCTGGGAGCGGTGGGAGGACGCTAGAATGAGAGTCACAGGTAAGCAGCACGAGCAGGTGGCTGTGATTTCTGCGGTGGTTTTGATCTTGGATGAGCTTTGTAAGGCAGCCTGGATGTTGCAGAAGACAAGCCTCGGCCCACGTGGTCTCTGCTGGTCAAAGTGTCGTTTGTCTTAGGTGTGACGATGCCTCAGAAATAGGCCTTGACCCGCGATTATTTCCGTTTTAAAGCGGCACCATAATGCCCTTTTTCACCGATAACCTCATGTTCATCAAAAGCACGTCTAAATAGATTAAAAAGCCATTCCTTTGATCATTTAGGTCGTATAATAGATGGAACAGTGCACTTTAATGGGACAAAGCTTTTAGTAGCAAATTGGATTTCTTGCAAATGATTAAATCTAGTTTGTGATTCGTTGTGCAGCGTGTGTGTTTTTTTTGTTTTTTTTTGTTTTTTTTTTGCATTGCAGATTTTAATCATAGCAGCACTGCAGGGCTTAACGTGTTCCCCAAGTGAGTTTTCCATTTTGTTGATTATTCACCAATTTCCATTCCTCTGCTGAAGGCTTGTTGCTCGGCTTTGACAGATCAGCACATGAGGCTGCCTCCTCTGCCACCTCAGCAGTGACGAACTTTTAAATTTAAACTGCTCGACACAAACTCACTGGGAAACGAATGCTGGATTTCTTCTACTTTGATTCTCAAGTGAAAGCATCTCATGAAAGGAAATGTTAGGTGTCAGTGTCACATTTTAAAGACACAGAGGCTGTTTTATTATTAATATTTTTTTAAATCTGTGGTTTTTCTGTGGTGTATCTGAGGATCTCCTGCTCCCTCCTGCAGGTGTGTGCACTGGCAGCCGATGGAACAGATCACTTGGGAGATGTTTGGTCAGTCCCATGCGTGCTTTCCAGAGTTTTATTTATTTGCACGGAGTTGGAGAAATAAGATCATGACTTTTGATTGAGCTGCTAACTTCACCGCACAGTTTAATCTCATTTCCTGACGTCTCTTCCTGCATGCTGATCATGAGTCTTCATCATCATCACCATCATCATCATCATCGTCCCTGACCTGAACACTGGGTTCAAAATGACATGCCTGGCCGGCTTTAACGCCGATCACATATCAATAACACAGACAGAGTGGCTTTGAATGACCTCTTTGCTGAAGAGAATTGATTTTATATGAACTTGAATAATTTTGCAGAATGCCAGCTGTGACGTTCATTGAGGGTTTTTAGGCATTTTCTCCTTTCTCCTCCCATATGGATGTCATTATTTGTGATTTTTAGATATAGTAGTATGATATGGTGTAAGTGTTGACTTTGCCTATAAAAGTGACAGGATGCAGTTTTCTGAACTCATCAGACTGTTGTAGTGGTTTTAATATTTGTCTCTAGCTGCTTGGACTTCATATCTACTAATTTTTTTTTTTTTTTAATCAAAAATCTCATGAGTCTTCTCTACAGTGTTGTTACATTATTGATATTGAGGTATTGTGTCCAAAATATGGTGATACCTGATTTTGTCCATATTGCCCAGCCTTATCTTGACCTATTGATATGTGTGAATAGAAACCAAACTGCATTCAGCTCAGTTGTTTGCCCTATGTTGTAAGACAGACACGTTGCACGATGAGTCACCTGGAACTGTTGCCTTCCACATTGTGCTGTCGAGGGCTGACCGTCATTCAGAAATTTTCAGTGCAGTTACCTTGACTTCCATACTGGGTCCTGAACGATTCTTTTTTGATGCCAATTTGATAAAATCTTGTTATATAATCAATTTTGCAACATCTCGTCAGGTGTAATGTCGTGTTTGTCTTGTATGCATGTTGCTGCATGTTCATAGGCTCCCTGATGAGATTTACTCCTTAGGTATTGAAATTAATACCGATTTTCAACACCATGGCATTTTTCGATACTCCATAGTGTTGAAGCAGTGTGGTCGGTGCTGTAAAAGTATATTAGTTTGGTACTGAGCCACTGCTGCTAGTCCTGGCTTACTGAAGATTATTTGATGAAAAACTGCAAAAGAGTATCTCCAGTCTTCATTCCATGTCTTCATTAAGTTTTGGGAAGCTAATTGAATTTGATTTCTATTCTATTCTATTCTGTTCTAAGGGAGCTAATTGAAGATAATGTACACATTGTGGGCTGTAGTGCTCTGATTTTGTTGTAAGAACCACGTGAAGACACGGTGCACTGCACACAGCTGTAGTGGACTCAGTTTTTCATAAAAAGAAAATGTATTGGACCACATGGTGAACGTGCATGTGTTTTTTTTTTCTTTTCTTTTTTTCTTGTTGGAGGCTGCAGCAGTCTCAGACGGCTCCGTAATGCTCTGGCTCTCTCTGCCCCCCATATCAGAGCTATAATAGGTCCTGCTGGGGGTGACGAGCAGTCAGGATTTAGATGCTCCGTGCTAATGACATCGCCGCGCTGCTTTTTTTGGTCGCGCGCGGTAAACAGCTTGCATAAGGCTGCAAAACGCTGCTGCTTGCTCTCCGGTGGATTGATGGACGTGTCCGCCGCAGATCCCAGATGTTTCCACTGTTCACGGCTCGGTGAAAGTTAGTTTGCAAAGCCGCTACTGTGCTGACGGGAGGGGGTGACATTTTAAATATTACCTTTGACTCATTATGTGGTCTCAGGTCCCACAGGGGATCAGGTGGATCAAGTTCCCAAATTTTTTCAAGTCAGGAACCATTAAAAGAAACATGTACAAGATGCATTACACGAACACACCCTCATTTGATATGATTTTGCCCCACATACCCTTATTTTGAAGGAATTTTATTATGTAATGACCTCTATGACTTACAGTACACCGAGATCACATGTGAGTTAATATTTTAGTTGGGGAGAGAACAGTGGACACAGTTAAATCTATAATTAGTCCTACCTCCACATGCTCCTGTTAGGCATGTGCTTGATACAGAGGACGAAACGGTTAAATATCTGCCGGTTCAGAGGAGCGATCTGATCCGTTACTCGCACTGAGCAGGTGTGGACTGTTACTTTGGGACAATTATTGGACAAAAATATATAACACCTTTCTTTTTCAGCATTTGAGAAATTCAGGCTTTTGTGTGCTTGTATTTCTGGCATGTTACTTGGGGACTTTCAGTATTGGATTTTTGTCCTGTGCAAAATTTACTGTATTGATAACTCCCTTTTGTCCTAATATTGGCTTTAATACTAGTGGATTCCTGGAAATAGCAGTAATAGTGACTTTCATTTCGCTGAAGACCTCTAGAGGGCCCTGAGCTGTACGGGACGTTGGAAACCAGTGACCAAGAGGACATGGGTCACCGATCCTAGGGCACCACTCCCGCTCTGAGGTGGCCTGTAAACAGAGGCCTGCGTCTTTCGAGTTTTTAAATAAGAGCCCGGGCACCATCGCCTGCGTCCTCGCTCTTCCAGATGCATATTTATTTTCAATCTGCCCCCTGTCTGAGGCCCGTGAAGCTTTTTTTTTTCTCCCCTCCATGTTGGCTCCTTTTTTTTTTTTTTTTTTTTTAATAAGAGAATGGCTCTTTTGTTCCTGCTCATAATGTAGCCATTGATCATGACCAAGCAAGTGCACACAGGACCTCTATGCTCGTGAATGTCAGAGGCGAGCACACCTGTGAAAAAGCAGGGGTCAGCGCAGTCGATCGCCTTAAGTGGGCTTCACCTCTCGAAAAGAAAGGCCTTTGTGCGGTCGCACTGACTCGTCTCAAACTGAGACCGGTTAGAAAATGTGGTCAGGGTTTTTTTTTTAAAGCTCTTGTTTACATTCCAAGACCTGTTCATATCCCAAATCTCCATCAAAACAAACACAGTGTACCGTCAGCAGGTTGTCTTGTCGTTGCGGTTGCCAACTTTAACGGCAAATTTAGCAAAGCATTGCATCAAAATGGTAGTCACAGCCAAAATAAGAGCTCTCTGATGTGTTTTTATTTTTCAAATTGATCAATCAGGCTCCTGATATATATATAAAAAAAAACTGGTAGAATGCAACAATGGAGCTTGAAATGAAAATGCAGCCTTATATAGATTTCATTGAAACATTGCTTCATATTTGCACTGGAAAACTCAAAGGCAGACCCTTATATGTCGGGGGTGGCAATGGGCGGAAATATTTGCAGAACCCTCTCCGATAACGATCTTTGAAGTGTGAAGTGTGTACCTGTTTGCATGTGGCTCTTATGTAACTGTGACTAACGGTCTCCTTTATGTTCTGTCTCAGTTTGCAGGCTGCATGGTAAGCTGGACTTGATGCATGGCAGTTGCATGACCCCAGCTGGTCTTGTTGTGGGACTGAGAGCGCACAGCGGCAACCATGGCCCAAACCATGCACGTGAATGGCAATGGCCCAGGTAACCACCCATTTCTCCATTCATATACATTTTTGATGTCGCATGTCAATCTGTGGATTTGTGTGTTCATGAGTTAAACATTTCTGGGAGCTGAATCTTCACAGTCCCAGTTAGTGAAGGCAGGTTGGAGGTTATCTTCCCATTGCGCTGTTGGTAAATACGTAGCGGCGCATGTCAAATGATTCCTGGCTGTCCCAAGAATAATATGTGCCCGTCTTGGCTAAATAAAACCGAGCTGGACAGGGATACAATGGGGCCAAATGTGGACCAGGTATCCAGTTTCAGGCTTATGTTAGGCTTGTATATTTAGCTGGTCCAGTCCTACATCACCTTGATCTTTGCCTCTTGACATCACGGGTGAAAGCTATCCCCTATCCTCTCATTAAAGAATGTGGAAAAAGAGCACGTCTTTATCTGGCATAATTAATCAATTCACAAACAAAAATTGATGTGTGCCTCTAGATTAGAGTGTTAGCAGCTCTCCATCCTCCACCTCAGATTACTCAACACAAAATCCCATTAACTGTATCTCTAAGTTTGACTGTTTTATCTAAAGCTCATTTCCATGGTGACTTTTTAGCAAACAGGAGTTGTTAGACTCGGTGTAATAAAGGTTTTAAAAGGGGATTTACAGCACAGTGAAAGCCAGGCTCTGTATATTTGTTCGCATAGTCTTCTCATGGCCTTTAATGGCAAACGGACGTGGCACATACTTGAAGGTATGTTAAACATGGGTTTACGGTGGACGAGCCAAGCGGTGGTCCTCCTAACGAGCCATTTGGCCGCTCCAGCCCGGGAGACTAACCTCAGCGAGCCAAAAACAGATGTTGTGAAACTTTTGGGGCTTTTTGGAGAGTTTCAAAGTTGCTGTTTTACATGTTCATTTTGCCTCCCGCGTCCCCTCTGGAGCGCACCGAGGATGTGCGTGCGCGTGAAAGGGAAGATTTACACACTTGAGTGCAAAATAAACTCGAAGCCGAGCGCCGAGCACACACCTGCAAGATGGCCAGCATTCCTGAGCAGCCAAACAGGAGGGAAAGAGAAGCTTCTGGCTCCCAAATCCCTGGAAGAATGCACAGCATGCTCGACAGATGCTTTCAGGAAAACCTATACAATCTGTTTGGCGTGAAAGGCTGCCGCTGCCATTGATAAAAGTCTTCAGATGATACATTCAGTGCCAAGATAGTTTTTTTTTTGGATTATAAGAAAAGTGCAGAGTGTGTTTTGTGGAGCCTGGAATGATAAGCTAACATACCCAAACCCCCTTACTCCCTCCCAAATTAAATATAATCTTTTTTCTTTCAAAAACAAATAGTGCTTACATTGTAACGTAAGGATATCACCACCCAACATCTGCTCATATGCACTGGAAATAAATCGGTTGATTTGTTTGCCAGTTAGATGTAACTTCTTCTTTTTTTTCTAAATGCAAGATACCCATTTTTTTGTAGTAGTGTCAGAAAATGAAAGCGTAAAAACCATCTGAAATGTGTGAGCGTTGGAGATTCCTCATGCAGCCGTGAAGACTAAACATTTCAGCAGCCGGCCTGTGAGAGTCCATCACCAGGAGGAATATAGAGCCTATGAGGAGTGAAATCCACTGCCACTTTGTGTTGTTTTTGCATCATAAACTATAACGCATTATCCGTTGCATTGTAACTTAGCCGTAGGATAACACCCAGGTGGATGCAGCAGCAGTGGCATGCTCCATTTTTACTTCAGCTTGTATTAATCAGCATGTAGATATATGTCCAGGTTTAATTTTACAAATTTTCAAGATTGTTTCCTCTAGTTTGTTCGCAGGATGCTGTGGAAGCGAGCGAGGCCTCGGGGATGTCATGCAAGCACAGATCTAAACTTAGGCCGATCCCAGTTGGACTTTCGCTGAATTTAACCACAGCACTATTTTTTGCCCGCAGTTAAGGCCATATTCTTGAAATAACCTGGCCAAAAGATTGCTGACGTGGCTCTCAAAACACGCTCTTTGTTTTCCCTCACCAGTCGGTTTTAGTGCGACCGCTGGACGGGCCGGTGCGCCCTCGGCTCCCAGGCGTCATATCGGTTAATGATCATTATGCCGACGTACGCCGAGATGTAAGTGAGAGCCTCTTAGTCGAATAACGTGGGCTAAATGTGATTTTATACTTCTCTTAAAGGTGATTTTGTACTTTTTATACATGTCATTGTGTGCATGGTGAGTGTGAGTGGCCTGCTTGGTGGCTTTGTGCTTCTCTCACTGCCTTGTGGTTGATTTCCAGCCATAGTGAAGACGGCATGCAGCTGTTTGAAGACAGACGAGCCGAGGAACCTCCCAAATACTTTAATTTTGTAGGACACGTCATCCTCAAAGTATGAAGATTGCTAGATAACATCTCACTAAATTAATGGCAAGAAATACCTCAGTTTGGACAACACCGACATTTCCAACAGTTTCAGAAATTAAAAAAAAAAATACAGTTTCTTCCATTTTTATCCGGGCTTTGCCAGTGCACAAGTCATAAAAGCTGACGCTGCTGTTTGGCATTTCTGTGGAGCTGAGCTCAGCTGAGGGAGAAGAAATCTGTGCCCTCAGATTATGAATGTATTTCCCCTCAAAATCTGAGAGCCGTTTGAAAATCGGTGGGCGTGGATTCATAATCTGAGGGCACAGATTATGAATCCGAGGGCACGGTTTGTACAGATTCCTAAACCGAGAGTACAGATTTACTTGTTTTGTCAGCTGACCTTGGGGGGGCTCGGCACATTTCAGACGTCTCTGCACGCAGACAAACCAACACAGAGGTGCAACTGCTTTCACTGCCAGCCTTATAAACCAGCCTTAACCCAGAGGAAACACTGGAACACACTGTTTCAATGAATATACCTGATTTACAGTATGCAATATCTGGCTAATTTGCTAATCCCGCTTCATGGGAATAGCCCTCTGGATTGGCAGGATTGGGGTCTCTCCTCTCTCGGTGGTCCTTTTTTTTTTCTTCTTGCCCGCTTTGAGGATTAAGTCACTGTTTGTTGTAAACTTGTGTGCATGTAAACAACAACAACAATGTAAACAGTGACACTTGGCTCTAAATAAACCTTGAACTTGAGCGCTGGCAGAATCCTTTTGCAGGTTATCGCAATCTGTAAACGTGATATTCCACAGCACATTGAAGCGCAGCACCAAAAGTGGTTTCCCCATCCAGTGAATGAATGAGCGTCTGAAATATATTTAAAAAAAAAAAAAAAAAA
>OMLB01028987.1:6023-19075 GCA_900302555.1 Myripristis jacobus | reverse complement strand
CATATTTATGTAGATTACGTATCATGTAAAGACTAGACACATGTAAGCCTCCATGTTGAGCAAAGCTTAGTTCGACCCTTGTGTGTGTGTGTGTGTGTGTGTGTGTGTGTGTGTGTGTGTGTGTGTGTGTGTGTGTGTGTGTGTGTGTGTAGGTGTGTGTTTGGCAGACACCGCCCTCTTGGTTATGGATATAAATGATGGCCTCAGAGTGAATGTGCAGCGTAAACAGCAGAGGTGAGATGGTGAGGCTGGTCAGCGCAGTGACACGCCCGGGCTCAGCGCTGTGACGCGCCCGGGCTCAGCGCTGTGACGCGCCCGGGCTCAGCGCTGTGACGCGCCCGGGCTCAGCGCAGAGCTCAAGAGCTCAAACGCAAACACGGGAATGAATAATTCAAGTTTTCTCAGGGCAGGAGTGGCTGCTGAAGCTGAAATAGGTCAGAAGCTGTGCCACTTTTTTTCAGTCTGAGTCTTAATGAGCCAAAGGGACTCTCCCTGTGACTTGCTGCTTTTTTTGTTTTTGTCCTGGTTTTGAACACATTTTCATGATGGTGCCTTCCAGTTTGGGTTGAACTGAGGCGTTTCCACACATATTAATCAAGCAGACCTTTTTCACAGCCACCATTTTGACATGAACTAACAGAGTGAACACAGGCGTTACTACTGACATTAATGATATTAAGTTTCTGTCCCATCTAAGAGGACTGGAGCCTTTCCAGTGAGCCGGCATGAACAACATCAGGACTCTGTTAGACCTACATGCACAACAGAACCTTAATTAACGTCATACTAACACATGTTTATCCTGCTGGTTCATGTCAAAATGGCTGAGGAGTCATGTCATCATTTGTCTCATATATAAAAGCATTTATAAAAATAGGGTGTCTGTGGGAGAAATGAATGGGGATTCATAAGTCCTTCAAAACAGTTTATGACATATGGACCTTTGTATGGGAAAAAGAAAAAAAATGTTGTCATAAAAAACAACAAACAAATAGCTAACTGCTAAGAGCCATGGCTATGCTGTGAGGAACAACAACGGTCAGCACTGTTGTTGACTTCTGCCTGGAAAACAGCTGTGTTGGTGATGGTACCATCTTTCCACATGAGAACGTCCTCAAACTCGCTTGGAGGTCCTAACTAACCAGACCGACCACATCACAACGTGCTTAGATCTTTCCAGATGTCAGGGTTTGTCGCGGCGCAGATGCCAACAGTGACCACGATCCGCCCGCTATCGTCAAGCTGACTGACTCAACTGGTGAGGACCCTGACATCAACACCAAACAGGAAGTCATCCAGAACACCTATGCTGAGACAACGGCCAATGTCCTGGGCTGCAGGAAAATGGAGAACGAGGAGTGGCTGACACCTGGCACTGGGCAGAAAACAGAGCAAAGAAAACAGATCCTTGCCCGGAGGAACATCATTGAGCAACGGCTGGAACAGAACGGAACACCATGACACCTTATGGAACATTGTGCAATCCTATGGAGTTCCTCCTAAGATTGCTGCACTAGTAAGGATGTTTTACCATCTTTTTAAGTGTAGTGTCAATGTGAGTGGCAACCTCACTGAATGGTTCCCTGTGGAGTCTGCTGTTCGCCAGGGATGTAGCATCTTCCCCATACACAGACCATGTGAAACACCAACTCAGACAAAACCAGAGGCTTCCAGTGGACTCTCTTTTCCATGCTTTTCTGCCCATAACATCATACTCACTTGCAAGAGAAGTCTACTAACAGGTTTGCATATCTGGGAAGCCTCCTCAGGAAGGACAACGCATGCAGCAAGGCCATCAGCATAAGGCTTCAGAGAGCTAGCAACACATTCCCGAGTCTTCAAAACATCCGAGGTCAAAGCAGTGCAGCCTAAAAACAAGATCCAACTGTGTGACAGTGATGTCAAATCAGTTCTGCTGCACGGCTGAGAGAGCCGGTGGGTGGTTGAGAATGACTTGAAAAAGATCTGTGTGTTCTACAAACGCCCTCGTAGGATCTGTTGAATTTTCTGGCCAGAATGAATCTCCAGTGAGGACGTGTACAAAAGCACAAACTCTCTTGATGAGGTGCCGATGGCTTGGACATGTCCTCAGAATGGACCAGGACTGCTGTCCTAAAATGGCCCTGCGATGGACAGAGGAAACAAGGAAGTCCGAAAACAACCTGGCGAGGAGCTGTGACCTCTGACCTGAAGGCAGCAGAACTAACCTGGGCTGAGGCACCACATGCTGCACAGGACAGGGCCACATGGAAGCAGACTGTCAAGGCCTTGTTTCCCTCTAGGGACAAAGAGGATTAAGTAAGTAAGTGGGTAAGTGAATGCTAAGTTGTTAGCCACCCTGTCATACACAAGGGGCATTGTAGTTACTTTTCTTTCAAGCTAAAACGATCACTTCAGGTAATAATAATTAGCATAATTACAATCACACAAAGCTCTGTCTCTATGGACACTTAAGAAATATGATTTGGAAACTGGAAACTCACAGCACAGCACAAACTCACAGGTTTTAATGAGAATTTACAGTGATATCCTGGAAGGCCAGCGCTGTATTCAAGGGAATTCATTGGACCTTGGAATATCCTTCATGATAACTTCTGACCTGTGGTTTTCATGATGGCACAGAGAGAAAAATGAATACTCTGAAGAAGAAATTCTTCTTTTTGCCCCACTAGGTGTTCCAAAAAAAAGAAAAAAAAGAGATTTTTTTTCTTGAACACAATGTTTCTGAAATTTACAAGACTGACTGGGAGACTTATTGAGGTGTTGGTGAAAATCCTCAAACCTTTAACTCAAGCAGAAGTAGCAATACCATCATGAAAATCTACTGCATTAACAGTAAAAGTCCTGGATTCACAAATCTTCCTTCAGTAAAAGTGCAGCAGTATTAAATTCTCAGTAAAATGTAGCCGAGTGTGAAAAGTAAAATTAGCTCACTGTGAAGAACGGTTCCTCTCAGAGCTTTAAATTCCTGATGCATTAACCTATAAGATTAATGTTGTAACTCTAAGTGCTCCACATCCTGTTGGCTGGTTTGCACTCTAACATGCAGCACATCTGATGCTCGGCATGGAAAAGCTTCTTCTGCACAGGAACCAGTAACTCCAGCCGTCAGATGACTGCAGAGCAGGAACAAGTCAGGAGTTTCACTGAATGGAAATACTCCAGTAAAGCGACAGGCTCTGAAAACTGAAGTGCATGACAAGCGCTTCCTGCCAACACGGAGGATTTGTTTCCCTGTGGCTGTGCAGAGTGCAGACTCTCATAAAGCACTGGGTTCCACCTGTGAGGATCTGCAAAGACTTACTGTGTGCAGACACACCCTGCTTTACTGCCCTCTGTGCAGCCCAGGGCTACAGTTACCCAGCAGTCACAGAAGTGCAAACATGAGCTAAAAGTGAGATAAAAATATATATATCTTGCCAATAAATGCATTCCATTTCATTAATGCCACAATGTGTGGCATTAAAATGTGTTCTGTACATTGTCATTTCAAAATGTTCTAATTATAAAATGCATTGTTTTGTTAGTAAATGACTGATGAATTAAAAATTTTCTACCCAAGAAGAAGAACATTATAAGTTGGGTGTTTCAACAAAAACTTCACATTTGAAAATGGATTATAATTATGTGTTGTGAAAACCTCAGTACCCCAACATGATTTACAGAGTGGTTTGCTGACATGCAAAATGTGGGAAAAAAATTATAGTTAACAGGCCAAACATTAAAAATCACTGAGATGGTCCTTTAAACTCTGGGTCAGGGACCTGGAATGGCTCCTTGGTGTTTTGGATCCTGAGCAGAACCACTGAACACAGGTGTGTGTGTGTCTATGTTTATATGTGTGTGTGTGTGTGTGTCTATGTTTATATGTGTGTGAGTGTGTGTGTGTGTGTGTGTGAGTGCAGATCGGGCTGTATGTTTTTGTCTTTTTTTTGACCCAAGCCTGAGCCTCTGCTCGTCCTCCATCTCGAGGTCACATTTACCGCCTGGCAGCCCACGTGTTGCCTTCAGTGTCATCACGCAAACTCCAGCACTGTACAGGAAGTTGCCCAGAACAGACAGTGGATCCATCATTTTCATTTATTTTGCACTACAGTTTCACTGAAATAACACCAACGTGACAAAACCGAACATAATTTCCAAATTTTTGTCTGAACCCGGATCAACCTGACGGGTCCCGACGGGCTCGGGTTGGGTATCTACACTCCTGTGCATGTGTGTGTGTGTGTGTGTGTGTGTGTGAGTTTGGGTTCCATGATAATATTGCATTTACTCAGTTTGAGTTGGAGCAGTAAAGTTTCAGATTAGTGAAGCAGGCCGACTAATCTAATGACTGTTTACAGATTAGATGAGAAGGCTGGGCTTTTCCAGCGAACACAGAGAACAGGCCGGCTTTTGTCCCCGGCCTGCAGTCGGCCATATTGGGAAATAGATTATTTACATGTGAGGATTTGCTTATAGCTGTTACTGATGTCACTTTCAGTCTCAACGGTGTAAATCTGGATTAACAGGTGTAAAATATGGAGAGGAAGACACGAGAGTGACGGGCTGAGGATGCAGACTGTATGATCTTCATCCTCTTCATTATCCTGAACATCATCATCATCCTCAGACACTAACTGGACTCAGCAGACTCCATGTGACTCGATCACAAGCCCGCGGGAAATGTCCCGCCTCCAGCCAGCAGGGACGATTCCCTCCCAGGAAACAATAAAACATAACATGACTCACTATTATACTTAGTGTCTGCAGGCTGCGCTTGTGGAACAGGCTGGCAGATATGTTGCTTACTTGAGTACAAAAATGTCTGAGATAAAGCACCCAGCAGACAATGGGCAAAAGATGTGCAAAGATTATGTGCCAATAATATATAATAATCTTCATGTTAACATGCAAAAATCTGACATGGTAGCATGAAGAATTTTATTTTTTGGAAAGTTGCAGATATTTTGAGTTACTAACATGTGGGCCAACCTAAAGCTTCAGGTGTTTGTTTGATAAAGAATGTGTTTTGTAGGTGTGTTTTCTCCTCCTTGACGCTGCTGTGTGTGAGGCTCCGCTGGGAGCACAGGCCCTCAATCTGAGTTTATAATCCCATGTGGGATGGGGCATTGTGTGACATGACACACACAGAAAAATAAATAAAATCATTCATCATCCATTTTCATTGCCTTTATCTAGGAGCAGTGACTCAGACACACACAGAGGGTGTGGTGAATACAGACACACTGACAATCAACAGAGGTGTTTTGCTGCCACCTTGTGGTAGGATGGAAGACTGCAGCCCAGCAGCCTTTAATGACTGAATTTTTATGTGTTTTTTTGGTCTAGTTTCTTAATTTTCTTCCCCTGTAAAAGTTAATCTTCCTTATTTTTGCACTGGAAAGATTTTCTTTTCTCCAAATGTCACCCATAAGGGAAACACCCCACACTGCGGTCCAGCATTATGCATATTAAAACCTCAACTCCATCTAGGAGACTTTGTATTAATAAAAAGTAAAACTGGAGCCATTCTAAAAGAGACATAAAATCCCATAAGAAAATATCATGTAAGTCCCTCAAGATGAAGAGCAAATGATGTCATCCCATATCACAACATACACTGGCTTACCATGTGTAGCAGGACTGTATTTCTGATGAGTGATGCCACTGCTGCCTGTCACATTTAATCATTTGTCAGTGTGCCACAGAGGGGAAATATCTCTAATCACAATATAATCATGACATTTGAGGCAATCTGCATAATTGATTACGGTGAGTGGGTGTGCCTTGTGGTTCTGGTTTGACTTTTGGGCCCAAACAGGTTGAGAGCCACTGGATCAGGCATCAGTGTGTAACATGTACAACCGATACTGCAACCTGAAACAGCCTGCAACTACCTCACATCTATGATAAGCAGCCTGGAAGCATATCTGACGATGACGGCAGGATGATGATGAAATGTGATTGTCTTATTATATTATTAAATGTCAGATTCACAATTAATTTAGTTTAGTTTTAATTTAGACATCCTTTTGCCACCCCGTCCCTGACAAACAAATTAAATCCTTGTTTTCTGTTGTGCCTGAAGGAGGCACAAAGCACCGACTGAGCCCAGCAGCTCGCTTTGTGTCTTCAGCTGAAATCACTGCTTAGAAACAGCTGAATGTAAAATGTACAATTTTATAAAGAAAAATGTATGCAACTACAAATAATGCTAGCGTATAATAAAAGTCATTCGTCTCAATGAGCCAACATTTAAAAAAAGAAAAAGAAAAAGAAATCGTTCACTAACTCTATTCAGTCAAATTAAACAGTCCTGATTTTTGTTCAAATCCACTCTCGGCTATATTGTTGGAAATCCTCAACATTCAAAGCAGTTTGGATGAGACAAGTTCTTACATTAAATGTCTGATTTTTATTCCTGTTTTCCACACATACGTCTAAAACTGTAAAATACACCAAAACTATAAAATAATGTGCAGATTTATTCATGAATGGACAGCAGTGTTAACACGTAATGCTTCATCCAGTTGAGGAAACTACTCAGTTTCTGTCTTGACATTTGACCTGAACCTTTGCAGCAGTAAGTTTTTGCACACATTTCTGATTTTTGACGTTTTCACCCCATACATGACTGGGTTCAAAAGTGGCTGAACAAAGCAGAGATAGAGTGGCAAACAGACGCGTAACGCAGCTGGAACTTGATCTGTGCTGAATCTGCTCAGGACAATGTCAAAGAAACAGCCGACAGACAGGTTCAGCAGAGACACGAGATGTGGAGTGCAAGTGCTGATCGCCTTCCTCTGGGCTTGTTTGGACATTTTCAGACAAACAGTTAAAATCCTGATGTAGGAGAAGACGATAAAGACAAGAGGGATGATGATGGACAGAAAACCAGCTGCTATGTTGTGAATATTTCTTGAATATTTGTCTGAGCACGCCAAACTGTTTACATACTTGAGATCACAGAACACTTGGTTGACCGAGTTCCTGCAGAAAACTGCGGGGAGAGTCAGAGACATGGTGAGTGAAAATCTGATGAAGGAGTAGCTCCACACGAGTGAAACCACCCCACACACCCTCCTGCTGTTCATGATGACGCTGTAATGTAAAGGCTTGCATATAGAAACATATCTGTCATAAGCCATGGCTGCTAAGTTGCAGTACTCGACAGACGCCGCGGTGTACAGGCAAAACATCTGCAGCAGACAGAGGACGAAAGACACTTCATGAGTTTCGGAAAACATCTGCGTCATGAGCTGGGGCATCAAGGCCGTGCTGCCGTATATTTCATTGACGAACAGGCTGCAGAGGAACACGTACATGGGCTCGTGCAGAGTTCTCTCCACACATATGACCACAATGAGCAAAGTGTTAGCGAACACAATTGAGATGTACACAGATAATACCACGGTGAAATACGCGTACCTGTGCAGGTTTTCTATGGTGCTGTAAGGGGCAAGCACAAATGAAACTATTTCTGTTGCGTTTTGCATTATTATTTCCAACATTACACCAGAGCTGGACACAGATAATGACACAGTGAGACAGCATAACACGATAAACAAAACCGCATGGTTTTATGGTTTTATGTCATTTTGATAGACTCAAATCTGATCTGACATAGTCTCCCAACCCCCAAAAGAAAACAAGTTTCAAATTTCAGATGGTAACAATATTGTATAACTGCTGCTGCTGGACTGCACGTCACCTGGAGCGAAACATAGAATTAAAATCAGTAATTCAGACTGTGATGTTCAGTATACCGGCTGGAGATAATTCACCATGAATTCAATAAATTACAGTGTGGTTAGCTGTAGCACAAGTAAACAGTGATAATTATACCAGCCAATGTGTGCTTGTTTTACAGCTTAAATTTCATATTTTTTCATTGTTTGTGTACCAGTGTTGCAGAGGCAGCTGTACTGCAGTGGATGCCCTCCTCATGTGTACCTGCCACAAAGACAAGATGAGCTTGTTGTGCACGTGACATGCACAACCACAGCCACAGTTAGCCTCAGTTGTCTGATGAGACAAAACAAGAAACAATAAAACAATCCACATATAGACAAAATATCAATGAATGCATGCACATGCAGTACAGATGTGTCAATATGCCAGCAAAACAACTGAAGAACTAGTAAATGGTGCAAATGCAATAAACATATCCAGCTCTTACATATCCATGAGAGGAATATTCCAGATAGTAGTTTCAGATGGAAAATTTCTTTAAAGTAATTTCATCGGACTGAAAAGGTGCTGGAGGTTTATACCGGGCCCTGCTGCTAAATTTGGGGCAGCCACGTGCACAAACAGGCATCAAACGGGGGTAAAGCCACTGTCTGCCACTCCCACCTGACAGTCACACAGTGAACTTTCATGCATTTGAATTATTTCAGTTGGTGATGATTAGGAGGGGGGCAGTTGTTCTTGTGAGATGCTGGCAATAAATTTGTGCCAAGTATCAGTATTTCAGTTTTCAGCTTCATTTGCACAGGTGCACATTTGAGATCCTATGAGGCATATTTTGTTCCCTGCTTTCGGATATTTTCACTGGAACTGTTCTGCCTATGTTCACATTGCAGTTGTGGTGTGGATTAAAACACTGAAAAGCACGACTGATTTCTGTTTATTGAAAAATTAGTTTGCCTCCATCGTAGTACTCTCCCCTGTTCAGTTACAGATATCAGCATGTATAACTGCTGATTATCCTACTATATCTCATATCACAGAATCTTGCTGACCATTTTTATTGTAGGTAAAATATTGTGGGTAAAATATTGTGATAGTATCATATTGCCAGTTACATAGTGATTCCCAATTTAACAAACTGTTCAAAAAACAAAACAAAACAACCAATCTTTCAAGTGAGTAAGCTGAAGATGCTAAAGCTTGCATCCTAGGACTGCTATCTCTGTGCTACAACTGTGTTCCAGTGGATATATGTGGTGCTAAACTACACTTTTGTTAGCTGCTAACTGCAGGGACTATAATTGCGACCTGCGAGCTGGCTGGTAGCTGTGAGTTGCTGGCTCGTTCTGAACAGTATGGACAGGAGCGACAGACCTGTGGACCACCGTGAGGATGTTTACAGTGCCGTGTTTCTGAGGTGGATCAGTGACTGTGCGTATGTGTACGGTCCTGCTGCTGGTTTTATCACCAGTACGTCAGTTTGTGTGGAATTTGGCAGCTGAACTGTTGCCCATGGAAGTGCCTTGCGCGCTGTGTATGGCATCATGGGAGGGACACAAGGCCTGGCCTGGATTTTGGTTTTCCATGCATTGCCAGCACCCACAGGTGAAGTTCAGAAGAGGAAATACACAGCGGTGGCATCTTGGGACTACATTTAAACACCTGGGATCTGAAGGCTAGGTGATTTGACTTTGGTTATCTGTATTTAAAAAAAGTAAAAGACAATCTGTTATTAGTGTTATTCACTGTTTACTAAGGAAACTTGTGGCCTGTGTGGTGCCCAGCTGTTCATGGAGTTGCCCAGATATTTGGCAAGAACACCACAGAACTTTTCAGCCACCATCTGGCAGTTATCCCTAACCTCTACTGCACTATCCTTTTGGGGACTGACTTCATGACGCTGGCCAATGTACATTTGTATCAAACCACAGGGACAGTGTGGCTAGAAGAAAACATTGTCTGCTCCAGAGCTAACTGACAAGGAGCTGAGAGACTTGGATGTTCATATTGCTTTCCTGAACCATGATAAACTGACAGTGAGCATCCGTAACAAAGTGGGCGATGCAGTCCTGTCTTAGCTGGAGAAAGCAGAGCTCTCACAATCTCTGGAAGAGTTCTCTCTCCTGTGTGACGGTAGAATGGGACACACCTGACTAGTAAAGCATACTGTAGATACAGGCTCAGCTGAACCAGTGTGCCTGCCACCCTACCAAATTTCTCCGGAGAAAAGGAGGATTGTCAGGGGACAGGTCTCTGAGATGTTAGCTGATGGTAGCATCGAGCCTGCTAATGGGGCGTGAGCATCTGCTGTCCACATTGTTGACAGGCAGGGTCCTGGAAGTACTGAACCAAGCTTCTGTAAGGACTACAGAAAGGTGAGCAAGGTTACAATCAAAGATTCATAGCCTCTTCCAAGGATGGATGAGTCTTTGGACTTTCTGGCTCAGGGGAAGAACATCTCAACTCTGGACCTTTCACTGGGATACTGGCAAGTAGCGATGGCTTCAGATTCTCACTCCAGATCGGTTTTATCTATCACATGGGCTTATACTAATTTAAGGTGATGCTGTTTGGTCTGTCAAATGCCCCTGTGACGTTCCAGAGATTGATAAATGCAGTTCTGGCTGGTCTGACCTTAAAGTGTTGTGGTTTATGTGGATGATGTTGTCATCGCTTCGCCCACTTTCCCACAATACTCAGAGGACCTTAACAAAGTCTTCACCTGGAGGATGCCTGATTGTCATTACAGTTTTTGAAATGTCACTTCTGCAAACCTTCCCTCTGGTACCTGGGCTACATGGTCACTTGAGAGGGCCAGAGTCTGGACAGGTACAAAGTCAGTGCCATTAAAGACTTCCTCAGCCCCCATATGGTCAAGCAAGTCTAGCAGTTACTTGGCTCCTACTGTAGACTCATCCAAGGCTACGCTACTGTTGTGGAACCCCTCATTGCACTGACAAGGGAAGGGAACCCATTCACATGGGCTATTAAATGCCAAATGGCCCTGGACCAACAAAAGTCAAAGCTGTGTTTGGTATCAGTCTTGGTTTTCTCCAATTTTGAGAAACCGTTTGCAGTCCACACAGATGCAAGTGTTGTTGGTTTGGGTGCTGCTTTGATCCAGACGACGAAAGAGACCGTGACAAAGCAGTGCACGAAAACATCCACACACATGGTGAGATCATCAAAATTATAAAATCATTCTATGAACATTTTGAGTTCATAGTTCATGATGGCCATGTATACTTCAGAGACAAGAGATCCTCTTGTCACTTATCCTTATAAGGATCTCCATCTATATGTGCCAACCTCATTCCACAGCACCCTGCTGGGATACTTTCCTGACCACCCTATGGCAGGTCACCTGAGGATTGCAAGGACCCAGGGCCACCATCAGAAATGGGTGCACTGGCCTAGCATGAGAGGCGACATCAAGAGATATATGCAGGGGTGTAAACTAACTTTTTGGCTCACTGGCCAAGGGGACCGGTAGACGAAAAAATCTACCGGCCAAGCAATTTTTTTACCGAACAAAATAACAAATTGCCTTTTGTTGTCCCATATGCATCTGTTTTAGTACTTTTAATTGAGATAACAGTATTATATTGAAATACATGTTTTGAGAAGAGGCCAAAGTAAGATTTAAAATACATTAATATTTTGTTGTTGTGAACAATTATTGAATTAACTCAATAAATTAATCATACTTGGATATGATACTATTACTAATTGTAACTGTAAATATTAATAGAACAAAATAACTTTTAAAATAAATCTTTTTTTGTAAACAACATGGCATTTGCAACCAAAAAGGCAGTCATATTCCCTCTCAGACATCCCTTAATATGCCTAGGTAACCTAAAACATGGCATCTCTAGTCGTCAGGTCCATCCATGAAGTTAGGCCGCCTGCCTCTGACAGAGTCCTGGTGCCACAGCATCACAGCTTTGCTCCGGTCTGGGGAGCAGAGTTGGACCATCAGGAGATCTGACAGTGTGTCCCACTGCTTTAGTCCCTCTGAGCTGGCTAGGCTAACCCTGGGCTAACCTCACAACATGTGACGCAACGTCAGGGGAACTATTTAAGTGTGACACACAACAAACAGATCACTAGCGGTACGGGGAGCTACTGAAGTGCAACACACAAACATCACCGGTCAAGCGCTAACGTTAGCTACCGTATGAATTTAAAGCCACCTCCTGCATAATTTATTGCATGAATTGGTGCAAATATTTACCAGCCCCGTGGCAGGTAGACCTCCAAAATTAACTTGCCATGGGAATATTTTAGGCGCATTTGGCGAGTGGCAACCGCTAGTTTACAGCACTGCTCAGAGCTGTGAAAACTTACATTTCCCCATTTCAGCAAGTGGCTTGCTCACACTAACATTTTGAGACACCGCATGAGCGCAACATGCGGCAGCTGAACCAATCACGTACACGCTACGGGGCGGCAAACGCAGTCAGGATCACTGATCAACTATCAACGCCGACACAGGTCCTGGTGTCCTGCTCGCACATAGTTTTAATATTTTTTTAATGAAATGAACTGTAAAGAAAAAATCAGCATCAATGGAAAAGTCATAATATATTGAAGGGATGATGAAAAAAATTACTACCAATTAAAATTGTGTTAGTTACCTTTTTTACCTTTTAAGGGCCTTAATTTGGGCTCCTTTTATTTACTACCTTTTACAACCCCGCGGATACCCTGAGAGACATTTCCCTTTGTTTGTGTCCTTCTTTTACACGCAAACAAAACAAAAACGAATTCGCCTCTGAAAACAATTCTTTCTAAAAACTCCGGTCAGAGTGGAGATTTAGGAAAACTCCCGTTTCGCGTTTGCATGTAAACTGAGAAAAACAGAGTTTTAGGCAGCAGACGTCACATTATGCGCCAAAAGTGCGCGCAGTGTTTACATTTGGCTATGGTGATGATCATGGATGCATTCAGAGTAGCAGTTGCTCGTGTTATTCGTTGTTGTCGATATGAGGCTTCTGATTGGCTTGCATGGCTTTCTCCTTCTTCCTACACTGCCGCCCATAGGCTTGGCATAGTTATGATGGCGCTCAACAGCGTATTTATGCGGGTTGATGTAAATGGAAACTTTTTTGAAAACTATGCTGTGTGCATGATGTTATTTTGGAAAACAGAGGGAGGGAAATATTCGTTTCTCAAAATACCCGACTATGTGTAAACGTAGCCTGAGATGGCTGTCAAATACCCACCCACTAATTAGCTGACGTGCTTTGGCTTGTGTTCAATTAAGTCACTCATGCCCAAGGCCTATAAATACTACATTCACAACAACAAATGAGGTGGAACCATGGACTCCAAAGGACCTAATTTCACTGTTGCAGAGACCCACACACTGCTGG
>OMLB01028986.1:6028-19541 GCA_900302555.1 Myripristis jacobus | reverse complement strand
CGGGTGTCACGGTTCGCCCGCTGTGAAATGGACCACAAGTCGGCGCTTTGTCCGCTGACCCAGTCGCTCCCGCGCTATTAAATTTCATTCTCTGTGGCTCTTCGCAAAGTCAAAGCGTAGTGGTGGTCAATGCGAGGGCGCCGTGAAGAGGACGAGTCCCACAGCCACGGAGAGGAGGCGGGGCGAGAGGGGGAGAGCAGCCGCCGCCGCCAACGGGACAGGGGAGAGACGGGACAGGGGCGAGAGCAGGAACACAAAGCGCTCTTTGGGGTTGCCGTCCCGCCGCCCGGCTCCGAGAACTTTGACATGTAAAACAATAATAAATGCTGAAATGTTCAAAAAGGCAGGAAGCAGGTTTGTGAGCCTGCAGAGAGATGGCTTTCTTCCAGGTCATTATAAATCACTTTTGTTCTCTGTTACCTCCATATTCCTCTGAGAATACGCATCGTTTTTTTTGTTTTTCATGTCGCGTAGGTACATTCTTTTGAACACAGCGACCCAAGAACAATACACACTGGAAACTTTGTACTCATGACTCAGGTTTTCCCCAGTGAGCGAGTGATCTGATTAGATTTTGATTTTTTTTGGAACAATTATAATTCTGTAAGGAGCCTTTTATTGTGTGAAAACAAGGAGGTTGACATAGAAATATTTGCTCATGGTGCATTCCTTAGCTTAATTAATGACCTGATTAGAATAACTGGCTGTTTTTCATTTTTAATATTGTCATCATGGCAGAATATGCAGCGGTTTTGGATTGCACGTTGAAGACTTGAAGCTAACTTGTGTGTTTTTTCTCTGTCTCTCTCCAGCTGCGATCAGGCCCAGTCTAAAAAATGGGCCAGTCCATTAAACGGAGCTCAGTTCTACTCCAGTCTATATAAAGCCGAGGTCAGTAGGCTTTACCATGCAGCATTTCAGCTTGTGTCCAGAGCTGCAGGGGAGTGGTGTTGCCAAATCTGCTCATTATAAGCAAATTTGAGCCTTTTTTTCCATAAAACCACTCACAAATATTTGTAGTCACGGGCTGCGTTTTTTCAGGCTTGTTTCTAAAGTGTACTTGCTTATTTGGCTTTGCTCCCAGTGTGTCTAACATTAAATAAAACTTCAACAAGCTCCATCTAACTTGTCCAAGGCACCAGCCAACATTAAAATCATAGCAGAGATTTTCATTATTTTATTTTAGCCCTTGATAGTTTGTCCTGTTGCAGGATCCTCCACTATTCCAAATACTGTTACTTTACCTATTCATTCTTCATTTTTACTTGACCAGTTGGTGTTGTTAAACTTCTTTGAAAGAAAAGATATGAAACTACAACATACAGTATTTTTTTAAATGGTAGCTTATGAAATCTAAAACAATTTCATACACTTTATACTCTACTAGTACTATATAAACTGTGCAAGTGGCCTCTCTTTCTCACATTGTGGAAAGTTCTTTTTTTTTTTTTTCAGAGGCAGGTTCCTTGTTTGACTCACAAGACCTAGAAACCCAAATAAAAATCCATTTTGTTTTATATTTCTAAGTTTTTTTAACCTTTGCTTCTAAGGTAGCCAATAGGAGGAGAAACCTCAAAGAGTCTTTTTATTCATGTGTTCATCTAAGTTGCTTCACAAAAAATCAGCACAGCACATCGACTGAGAGCAAAGTAGCTCGCCTGAGACGGTAAAAGGAAGCGTGATTGTGGTTATAATGAACCGCAGTCATGCTTCATCTTTCCACTTCACGTTAATAACTGAAGACATTTCCTGAATGTGTGATATGAAGTATCATAACACATCTAAAGGGTTGCTTTGATTGGAAATTTGCAGAAGCCCTCCACGAGCCAGCTGGCTAACCATTCCATGTAGAGCGAATGCACTGTCCTGACTTTTAGAAAAACAACTGTAATGAATGTCAAAACTCTGATTTGAGTCGCTTATAATCAATAATGTCACAGGTAGAAGAGGAAGTAAAGAAGGAAGGACAGTGACAAGAAATTCAGAAATTGTGTTTTTGTTTTTTTTTTTAAACAAGAAGGGTGTGACTCTATAAAACCACATCTGCTGTCTGGCAGCCACCACTCATTTTTTAAATAGTGGTGGTGCTATAAGCTTTTATTCAGCCAAGAAACAACCAGCCTTTAAACATCCTTCCTCTTAGCTCTTAGTTTAGACTTCAAAATACATCGACTGTGTGCAGCAGAGGACTGGAGGAAAATAAGAATAGAGGGACTGCACAGTTTGGAAGATAATACAGCTTTACAGATGTTTGCAGGGAACAGATGTATGATTAACAGCATGTCTGTGTGTGTGTGTGTGTGTGTGTTCCTCGCAGACGGCGGTGTGGGTGAACTTCTTCTTCTGGCTGATCATCGGGGTGCTGGTGATCATTCAGCGGGGCCAGTGTTTCGGCTTCCAGATGTTCGGGGGAGGAGGAGGAGGAGGGGGGTTCGGCACTCCAGGAGACCCCAGGGAGACGGAGCCGTTCTTCAACCGGCCCGCGAGGCCGCAGTGAGGACGGGCGGGACACACACGGTCACCAAAAACGTACATCCAAGGATGTGTGTGTGCATGTGGGCAAAGGGTGAATACACACTGTGGTCACTGGTAGATCTGTGGTAAATGTACATATCTCAGTGCATAAATCTTAACTTGTGATTTCAGTTTTCTTAGTATTTTTTAGTGTAACAAGAATGTTTTGGCTGGTCACAGCCAAAAAGTAAAGATCTCACTCCACCCCGACGAGGATGGGATTCGAACCCACGCGTGCAGAGCACAATGGATTAGCAGTCCATCGCCTTAACCACTCGGCCACCTCGTCAGATGTGGGGTGCAGCACAACACAGCAAACACAATACACATTTAAAACCCGCTGTTTGACATCCACAGCCACATGACACACAGATATGTACATTTATCTGTTTCCCACATTTACCATAACACACCCACATTTGCCAAAGCCTTGTCCTAGTTCTCCCAGTCCTGCTGACTACCAGATCTCATAATAATCTGTGTTTGTTCATATTTGTCCTTCAGAATGCTTTTGGCACGGGAGAAAGTCCAATGCAGGAGCTAATTTTGTATTTCGTCTGTGTTTTCGAATCTCGTGTTGTGACTGTGATTGACAGCCGACACCATTTCCCAATGCGAAAACAGATTTCCATTTGTGTTGTCACTCACTCGAGGATAGTGACAGTAAATTGTAAAATGCCAGAAATTATACAGGGTCCGCAACCACTTTTTTTTTTTTTTGCTCGCTTTGTGACAAGTTGGCCTGCGAAGATTTCTCAGTTTTTGGTCGACACAGGTTAACTTACTAATGTGATTTTGTACTCTGCACCACTGAGTTTCATTTAAATGTTGTGTTTGTTTTTTATTTATGATGATGAAGGGTTTCTGTTGTCTTTTGGTTACTTTTCGTCTTGAGAAACTTGACCTTGAAACAGAGTCCACATGTTAATCATATGATCTTGGACATGTCAGCCTAGTTGTGTGAACAAGGCTCTTTTTTTTTTTTTTTTTTTTTTTTTTGACAAACCCATCACCGCAGCTTGAAACCAGAGAGATAAACATGATGGGAGAAACACGTGCTCATCACATTCAGCTTGATGCTTGCTGTCATGTGGGACACGCCTGCTCTCACCTCATGTTCACCTCTGCTGTCCAACCAAGGTTCGTGCACAGGTGCTCGCTACATCAGAGCCTTTGCACTGCTTAAAAAAAAACAAAAAAAAAACAAGATGAGGTGGGGATTGTGCACCAAATGGCTGCATTTCATGAACCGCTGTGGTGTTTGTAGTGAGGCTACTGTGCACATATTTCTTTTTAAACCAATAAACGAAAAAAAAGGTTAAATACAACTTTTCATGTGTGAGGCCTTTACTTCAACAAGTGTGTGCGGGGGAGGTGAGAGGAAGTGTGCAGCTGAGGAGAGTCATGTGTGGAGCTCTGTCTCCCTCTACTGGTCGAGAAAAGGTACTGCATCAACATCACTTTCATCATTTTCAAATCAGTTCCTCTTCAGGGTGGAGCAACAGTGGATCTAGTGTAACAAGTGAGCAAAAAGTGGCACTATGTGACATTTTTCCATTTATAGGGCATTTACATATTAACTTAAAATATTGTATAGGTAAAATATAGTTAAAAGTGACAGTATAATGACTCAGGTTACACATTAAAAATGTTACACTGATCTTCACAATCTGGACATCAACAATTTGTTTAATACTTTGGCTCTATATTTTCAGGTTATGAAGGGATATTATGACTGAGGGAGTCAGGGACTACTAGAAATCTGCAACCCATAAATGTGGCCAGCCTCTTTGTATCATTATATTATTATTAAATGATTATTCTTGTATGCTGCCAGGTTCTTTCCCTGTGTTTGCACTTGAATGAAGCAGTAGCCTTGAGAGATGAGAGCTTCTTTTTTTTCATGCAACACAGATGAAAGAAACTTTAAATTAAAGCTGACAGTCAACCTCAGTCTCATAATGATGTTTCTTCCCATTCAAAGTGACACAACCTGTGGAGCTTACTCGCTCTTCCCTTCACAAAATTAAAAAGTAGATGTATTTCATAATATCTTTTAAAGCTTTTTTTTCCTCATTTTCCATTGTCATAATGGTTTCTGCTGAGTCCCCACATCACAAGACAATGTTTTATAATGTTTTTGATGTTTTATGAAGCCTGGCTTTTGGATCCAGTGTTGACCTGGGTTTATTAATTTAGTCCTGGACAACTAGACCTAAAGATGATCCTGGTACTAAAAACTAAGTTCCATCTGGTCTAAGGATGTCAATGAGGTTTTTAAGTAGCTCAATTCCAGTCAACCATTAATAACCAGTGATGAACAGGACATATATTTCATGAGTTCTACATAAAAACAGTGCCATTTGTGTTCCCAGTGCCAAGGCCACTGAACGATTTCCTTGGAGTTACCTGACAGATTGAAATAGATGGAATGAGCTTACATCGCTCCTGCTGTTTCCCTAACTGTCTAATCTGCTGGGATTATCTGACCGTAGCTGGACCTTGAGACTGCAGCGAACATTCACTGAATAGAGAAAGAAAGAGAGACAGGAGGAGAAAGAGGAATAAGGACGGGAGAAAGAGGCAGGTAAAAGGAAAAGGAAGGCACGTTGGTAGGCCTAATTTGGTATTTTAGAGGAACAGCTTCACTTCATTGATCCAGTTTTAACTTTGTTTGACCTGTAAGTCAACTTGAGGTTTCCTCTTAGCTGCTATTTCCAGAATCTACATCTTAACATCATTTTTTTTCATGCCTTGGGTACCTCTTGATATTCAGGGTTTATCTGGAAGGCCAAGGAAGGAGGAGAACAACCTGGAGAACATCGAGGACCATCTGAAACTTGAGTGTCCAAAGAGGATCACGAGGCTGGTGATAGTTCTGACTCTTGAGTTCATGGTAAGACTTTCTCACCGCCGGCTCCAGTGTGTGGCAGAGGGAGAGAGAAGCTGAAAAAGGGGAGAGAAGTGAACCGTTCATTGAGTTAAATTGGAGAATACAGTGAGACAGAGAGAGGCTAATATTGTGAGTAAGAGAGACAGAAAAAGAGCGGAGGCACACTGCAGACCAAGTTAAGCCTTGATAAGCCTCTTTAAGCCACTTCTCACTCCACAGATCAAACACTCCGTTTTAAGCCCGCTGATCTGTGGTCAGCGTCTCGCTGCTATCTATTGATTCAGATTAAGTCGAACTGCTTCACTGGCACGAGTGCAAGTTTGCTGCCAAAGCAGACGGTGAAGAGGAAGACAATAAAGCTGACAAAACATGTTCAGAGAAGAGAATATTGTCGTCAGGGCAGCCAAGTCATTGTGGACTGAAAACTATTTTGAAAATCCCTTCTTAATGTGTTTCTTTCCCAAGGGATTCTGTCTTATATAATCTCTCTGGTGACAGAAATGCATTACCATAGGTTGCTAGTAATTTTGGTTATGGACATGATAATTTAAGCTTATATTCTACTGTTGCACTCATATTGAATTAGATGTGGATCAGAGCCTTGGCTAAATCCCTAAATTGTACTGTAAAAGATCAATTAACAGTTCCTCATTCTTTACACTGTATGCTTCCTTTATATGCGTCTCTGAAAGCCGGGGTCTAGATTTGAACTTGCTATCAACTTTGTTCCGGTTAAGATCAGGGTTATGCTGATACTAAGTCAAATATTAACATTAGACTGTGCAAATATACTGTCACATCCAGCTGAACACAGGGCATGAATATTAACTGCAAATTTAAATGAAATAGACGGGGCGGCAGTGTATGAGGGGTGGAAGTGACAGAAATTAATTGCTAAAAATGGAGGTGATGAAAGTGTGTGAGAATTGCGTAAAAACATCTCCTAGTCAGTGGGCGTGGTTTTTGATTGACGTTTTGGGTGGAAGTAACACAAATTGCTTGCTGTAAACAGTTAATATCAGTTGGGTATTGTGAATCATCAAGCTACAAGTTCATCAAATCAACTGACTGACTTTATTGACTTCTCGCTATTTTTCAACTCATAAACATTTAATCACTTCCATTATTAGTCTGTAAGCATTTTTATCACCTCCATTTTTACTCCATTACTCCCACACTTGAGGCCACTTTCCCTAAATGATAAATGACAATTTTGTGTTGTGAATGCTAACATGTAAGATGAGGAAAATGATGGAAAAATAGCCCCTTTCATCATATGACTGTTTTAGTCCAACTGGCTTTAAATGAATCAGATTATTTGATAAATTGTCGCTGTTTTTCAAATCATGTGCATTTTCATCTCCTGCATTTTTATCAGTTTTAGTTTCTTCCACCCCTCATAGGCAGTGGAGAAAGACCTTCAACTGTAAGTCAAGTCCCTGTGTTGTCATGTATCCTTCCTGCTGAAGTGTCCTTGAGCAAGACACTGAGTTTGTACCAGCTTCAGGGCACCCTGACCCCTGACCTCTGACCTCCAAAAGGGCCTCAGACAAACAGTCAGAAATCTCTCCACCAGTGGTGAAGTTAGAGATTTTGCAAGTAAATCTCTCTCTCTCTCTCTCTCTCTCCCTCTCTCTCTCTCTCTCTCCTCAGGCGCTGTCTCAGGACCAGTGTGAGTCGGTGGTGGTGAGCGTGGAGTCCCTGCTGAGCGACGCCAAGCGCATGCAGCTGCAGTGCCGTGAGCGCAGCGAGCACCTCTCCCTGGCCACCACGCAGCTGCGCGTGGAGTCTGCGGCCCTGCGCGAGCAGTGCGAGGCCGCCCAGCTCGACATGGCCCAGATCCGCCGGCAACTGAAGGAGCTGATGGACACCAAAGCTGCGTTTGAGGCCCGGGAGAGGCAGGCGCGCAAACTCAGCAAGCACCTGTGAAGGATGAAGAGGAAGAGGAGGGAGCGACAGGACAGAGCAGGCAGCGTCACTCAGCCTTCACTTGCCACAGCTGGCGCCTCGGCCCTCCTGTTTTCAGCCTTACAGGGGCCATTTTGAAACAGTGGACTTTTTTTTCTTGTACAGTAGAAAAGAGGGAAGTTAGGCTGAAGAGGAGGAGGAGGAGGACATGGAGGTGATAGGGAGGGAGAGGGAGAGGAGGTTACTGCCAGGCTCACATCATATGGTAGGCCTATTTTCTGTAAGTAGCATCTTCTGACTTGTAAAGAGCATTTACACCAGTATCCCAACTTGTTATTGCAGCTGGGAGTCTCCTATTTTTCCTGAAAGCTCCAATATATCAGTGTCTCAAGGAGGCAGCTCAGTAAAACATTAGTTTGGTGGCTGTTTCACACAAACAAGTCCAAATTTAATACTATTTTATCATGTGTGTTTTAACAAACCACAAAGCAACTCTACCTATCATCAGACTGAGCATATATTTTTATTAAAATAGTTATAAAATAGTAAAATAGTAATTGTCTTACCTTTTGGTATAGAATTGCAGAAGTGCAAGGTTAACTTACTTGGCTGACAACTGTCAAGTTTCACCATTTCACCATTTAAGGTGAACAGATGCACGGCATTTCCCACCTTCAAGTCCCATCCCATATAATGTGAATACGGCAAACCAGCCTCCAGCCTTAAAGCCATGCTTCAGACTCCTCAAGACACAAGGTCGAGATTAGGTGATGAGGTGTGAAGAAGAGAGGAGGAAGAGATGAGAGAAACAGAAGGGAACAGAGGGGAGCTGTTGGAAGTGATGGAGGAAGAGGAGAGGGTGGAAGAGGAATGTAAAGGGCAAATAGACAGACTGGCAGTGCCAGAGAGTCACTGATAAAAAAAAATAAAAAATAAAAAAGGTGATGTACTTCAACACATCACCGAGTGTAGTTTTGGATGATTTATTGAGCATTACTGTTCAGTAGGATCTCTTATGCTAAATTAGTGCTGCATGCTGAAACTGACATTGTTTAAGAACGCTGACAGGATGAGGTTGTGTACATGATGAAGAAAGGTGAGGAGGAAGAAGCATGTAATCTCATCACAAACAGCTCTGTCCTCCTCCTCTTCACTTTTGCTGCAATTTAAAACCTACACTCGCAATTTCTTCCTCACTTGTGTTGTTAAATAAACACTTTCCAAACACTCTCCTTGGTGCTGTTGTTTGTCATTTGCATTTACATCAGGACGCCACCTCTCACCATACATGCATGCACACTTTTTTATTCACATTGTTTTGCCACTGGGCCTATCAGTCTAATTTTTTTGTGCACTATAAAAAAAAAAAAAGGTTTGGTTGGCTGAATTCAGGATTGAATGGTGACTATCATGGGGCATCGTTAGGATGACAGGGAAAAAAAGCCCAGTATATGCAGGATTCAGTGAATGTTGATTTATTATGCAGCATAAAAAAAGGAAAAGAGCAAAATTTCAGGAGGATCTGGGGAAATACAAAGAAACAGACACAGACAAAGAAACAAGAGATTAACATATTTGACACTTGAAAAAATGCACAGGAACACAATAAATCAAATTCAAATTACTCTTGATGTCCACAAGTAAAGGAAAAGGATTCCAACTCTTATTTTGAAATACATACTAAATAAGGATATGGACATCAGGAATAACTAACAATAACTAAATAAAGACTAAAATGAAATTGACCCACCAGTATTCATGCAGGCAAGTGAGACTGACATCATTATTTTGACCGACTTCTGCATTAAGAAATTAATTTACGAATTTAAATTGTTATGAAATTATGCAACAATGAAACAAGTAATTTTAACCCAAGCGATACTGATAACCCAGAATTTGGGTTCAATTTTTTTCAACCCAATTTTTGGTTGCTTTAACTCAACAACATGGTAATTTTTACCCATTTTGGGGTAGAAAACATAGTCCAGCATGCTGGGTCAAGCACTGTTTTCTACAAGACAACAGAAGAGATCAGAGATTTTGGTTGGTTTGGTTGATTGGTGGGCCTGAAACTAAAGTGTCTCTTACCTGTGAAAAATGATTTATCTTCTGAGAGCAGATGTGCAGATTTTTTTAGACACTGGTGCACAGAAAAACACCTTTAAAGGAAATTAGGAAATCACTGACACGCAGCTGATCCATGTGGGCCATGAAGTTTACTGCATGTTTTCATCAGACACAGGAATTTGTCAGCTTTTTAGTTGCGATGAGCTTTTCCTCTTCAGGGTCACTCATGAGACAGGAAAATAGATGGCATGCAATATGACAACTGAAAAAAAAAATAGTATACCAGAGACACCTAGACTGTTGTCCCCTTAGTGCAGCCTTCAGGTCTCGGTTTGTAATGTAACAGACTGTCCTCTGCTGAACATTAGAGCTGAAATTACAATTAAAACCACGCAAGCGTGATAGACTAACGCGTCTTAATTGTTGCAACGCAGAGTTTTCCTACAGTTATTGAACGCACCATGAGGCTCCAGTCCTGTTCCCATGGAAACCACCATACGCTCATGCGCCCTAACTTCCAAAATGGCTGCTTCCTAGCTTCTGCAACGGCGAACACCCGAAAACTAGCCGAAAACCTGCTAAAGAAAGAAATAAAACTGGGTTATTAATCGACGGGGATGTTGAGACGTTTCATGTCATGCTCCAGTCTCACCGGGAGGAGCGAGTGAGAGAGGAAACACGGAGTTTTCCGGCGGTGAGTGCCGCCTGTCACCCAGCTCCACTGACAACACAGCCATAAACAATAGCTAGGCCTCCGTCAGGATTAGGGACGCCCTCTCTGCTCTCGTTTCCTTTTATATGTTTTTTTTCTCCCCACAAGCAGCTAACTGTCTTTTCTCTGAGACAGTCAGTTTAGTGCCAGGCGTGGTAATGTCTGTATTAGTGGTGAACGGTACAGCTGTAATGTACATGTTTTCCACATTCTTTGACATGAAAAAGCGGTTTAAAACAGGTGTTACTAATGACATTAATGAAGCTACCGTTCCTCTCAGGTGTGACAGAGCCAGAGTCCTGCTCCTGTTCACTCTGCTTCACTTAAATGGATCATAACTTTAATTAATGTCATTTTAATGTCATGTTGTAAACCTGCTGATGTCTGAATGGCTGCTGTGACAAAGCTCTGTTGAACTCTGTCCTGTGAGGAAAAGTAACGGAGTTGGTTTGCCTTGAAGATACTGTATGACCGTCTGATGTCATGTTTTTACTTACTCCATTTGAGACAGTAGAAAGTGTGGTATTAATAAAAGGAACCCAGTTCACCAATGGTTTAAGCCTCGATGATTTTTGTCTTGTTCTTTCATATGGGAGAGATTTTCCTTTGTTGGCTTTATGTCACCTTCCATATTGACACACAAACATAGGATTATTTGTAAGACTTTCTCTGATTTGCCAGGGTGCAGTGTTAAATTTGACATAATCCAACCAACCAAGCAGTGCTTTCAGTGAAATTTCCAGTAAAGTTTCACCCATCAGAATATGTTGCAAATATAATCCACTGAGTTGTATCAAAGTATCTCAGCAGAGCGAAATGTACCATTCACTTAAGGGCGATGTTGGTATCTGGATAGTTTTAGGATATGAAATGTGTATAGACACACATTCTAAATCCTCCTATCAAGTCAGTTTTCTTTTGTTGTCATACAGTCAAACCACTGTTAAAGTTATTTTTCAGGTTCTACATTCAGCTGAACCAGTTTACATGGATAGCTTTGTTAACATCCCGATTATAATAAAGATGTTTTCTTCTGTCTGCAGTCGTCTTATCCTGAGCTCTCACCTTGGAGCGAGACCTCTCACTGAAAGACACTGGAGGTCCTCAGCTCAAGATGGAGTCTCCACAAGGCCAGTCAGTCGCCACGGCAACACCTCCACACATGTTAGCTGAAGTGAAGGATGAACCTCTGGACCATGAGAGCATATGTAAGTTTCTTTTTGTCCTTCTCGTCTTACTTACATTTATTTACAAATTCCTGTTGTAATTACCTGTGACCAGAGCACTTACTCGACTTATTGTGTTTCGCCTTTGACAGTTTTACATTTCAGGTAAACAGGCTTTACTGTACTGACAATGTTATATATCAATACTGGGGTCTCATCTCAGTCTCAATCAGAGGTCGCTTGTCATGTAAAGGAAATAATAGGAATTGTTGTTTTTATATGGCAAAGTAAACCTTCTTACCATGAATGCTCTTTTTCTACAATGTGAACTTTGAATGTTGCAGATTCCACCAAAGATATTTCTGTTATAGTGAAGGAGGAAGATGGAGACCATGGAGACATCTGTAAGTCCATAGTTGGATAGATAGTGTTCATTTATTGTGTTGCCTTTATGGAAGACATATAAACTAAACTCCTTCACTGTAACTGCTGTTATTTTGTGCTATACTTCCAACTTTGCAGATTCCACCAAAGATATTTCTATTTTAGTGAAGGAGGAAGATGGAGACCCTGGAGACCTCTGTAAGTCCAAAGATACATTGATAGATATTATTAGTTGTCCTGCCTTTATGGACCACATGTAAACAAACAAACAAACAAAAAATATGCAGCACAACTTATTTCTGTTGTCACATTTTTTTTCTCCCTCCATTTCCGTCGCTGCTGTTCGACCAAAGCCGACCATCAAGCCTCTCTGGACCCATCCAGCGACGTCTCTCCTGATGCTGAGGAGGAACTGGAGGACCAGCAGGACGTCTGTAAGTTACTTTCTGTTTCCACGTTTCTCTCACTTCTCCTTTCACTCTTTCACATCACAGCAAAACGCTGCCTTCCCCAGACACACTGAAATCTGCCTCAGAGAAAGCCAGTAACCCTGTAAGTCTGACAGTCAGGTGAGAAGGTTGTGCAGTGTGGTATGTAAAGTCAGGACATTTGATCCTCTGCTGAGCTCCACCGTCTACACTCATGATCAAAGGGGGTGCACCTTTGCAAGCAGGCCCTTTTTATTATTTTATTGTGTGTTATTACAGTTGCCTGTTTATTTCATTCATATATTTCTTTTTTAATCAATGTATTTGTACGGTTTGATGTTATGGTACTGGTACTATTTCTGTGATGCACTTATGTGGATGTATCATATCAATTTATATTTTTCTGCAAAGGCAGAGGAGACATTGCCTGAATGTGGTGCAGGCTTCATGCAATATTCTGTTTCCAGGTTCACCGCTGGACATTTCTATTGTGGTGAAGGAGGAACCCCAAGAGCAGCAGGAAATCTGTAAGTTGCATGTCCTCTCCACTGTAGCCACTGCATGCCTCAAAGTTATAAAACTTCAACATATTTGCCTCTAACAGCAGTTTACACCTCAAACAATTATTCTGTTTTGGTTCAGAGTTCACACTAAACACACTTATGCCTCTTAATCCTCTAACTAAACCCCATTGCTCTCATTTTTCATCAAATGATAATCTGGAACAGAAGGTTATTTAAGTTTGTTTTTCAGACGTGTAATTATTTGACATTTGGATGATCAAAGGGATTTGAGTATTTTACTGCTGTCATAATAAAAAACTCACAATAAATGATCAAATAATATTATATAATATTACAAAGTGCTGTATTGCATGATATGATCAGCTGTGAAGTCATAATCTCTTGGTCCAAGGATTTAGTGGTAAATGATTAAAGCTACGTTAAGCAGAATTATTATTACGTTAAGGATTTTTTTTCTGAGTGAAATGACCAATTGCAATGTGAGAATTGCTATTGTAGGTCTGTTTCCACCATGCAAGTTATAGCCGGCCTGTTATTTCCTGCTTAATCCTTTCTGAATTTCTGTATCGGCCTGAAGATTAGCTCCTCCTCTTCCTTCTGTCTCACCCTCCACTATAAAAGCCTCTGCACGCAGCTACAACACGTCGGCAATGGCAGAGACACAGACTCAAATCTGTGGTGACAAAAGACAGCTTGAGGAAAAAAAAGAAGATTAAATATTGGTAAAAAAAGATTTCAGACCACAAAAAAGATCAAACCCCAGGCCTTTAAAAAAGCGGTGTGCACTGACATTGGAAAAAGACATTGCCTTGTTTCTTCTGTGTGTGTGTGTGAGTTAAGCTTATATATTCTCATAAATAATTTGAAATCAAGAGTGGACAGAGAAGGAGGGAGAGATGAGTGGCTTTGTGTATTTG
>OMLB01028984.1:0-11145 GCA_900302555.1 Myripristis jacobus | reverse complement strand
AAAAAAAAAAAAAAAAAAAAAAAGCAAACCAAAAACTACAGTGATCCCATTATATATTTTTGAAGACACAGAAACACTCAGAAGCCTTTCAGGGGCATTCTGTTTTCGCAACCATCCATAACTCTTTGAAAGATGGATAGGACAAGCTTTGTTGCATTCAGCTCCATTATATCTTTGGATAAAGTTAGCCTCTTTGCTAGCTACAGTGACTGCAGTATTTGGTCAGCTAACCAAAACTGTTTGCTCATGTTAACTGACCTGCCTCTTGTCAAGCTACAACCCACTGCATTTTGGAGTAGGGACTTGTGCTAAAGACAAGACAGTTTACTTTGTCACAGAAAGCCACACTTGGAAACAAATCTTATCAGATCTCTTTTGAGAAACTTTTTGTTTTGAATAAATACTCCTTTACAAAGAAAGCTGGGTCTGATGTTCATTGTTAATTGTATGGATGAATTCAGGGAGATAGTGAAAGAACTAGGATGAATAAGATCTGTCCTCTCATTTCTTCTCTAACCTTGGGATGAGTAATAACCCCATTCATAATGTTTTCAGACAAAGTAGAATGTATCAATACTACCATAAGCGCAGATGGCAGCGTTTCCTGACCTGGTTCCTCTGTACTCAGCCACACAAACATTGTGTGTGTGTGTGTGTGTGCTTTTAACATGTAAAGCACTTTGTGCTACATTTTATGTATGAAAAGTGCTCTATAAATAAAGTTTGATTAAATGGATTATACTTTATCAGTTGTGCTGTCTTCTTTTGGCATCTAGTTACTACCAACTGTGCAGAAGTTGGTGAAACTGCCTTGGACCCCCTTGACCTCTGGCTGTTAGGCATAAGCCAGTTCCCTCTTGGATGTCCATGAATGAAAACGTGACACAGCTAAGAGTGCTGCTATTATTATGTACACTCACTGTAGTTTGGTGATCAAATTTTAGTTGTGTCCCACCTTTTTACCTTCATGAAACATAGACGAGGAGAGATCCACTCATGCTGGCAATTGATAGAAATAGTGACTGAAAACAGAAAGTCAGAAAAGGAGTCACACCATTATGAGTGGGTTCTTATTCTGAGAGTTACAGAGTCTCCGAATAAGAGAGTAGAGAGTAATTTTGGTATTCACTCTGAAGTGAACATCCATAAATGGAGCTGTTGAGTGGATGAGTGCTAAATAGACACAGAGAGAGTAAAAGAAAGACAGCATGATTGAGATTTTATTTATTTTAAGAGGGTTGGGGAGAGTTGAAATGAGTCAGAGAGAAACAGTGATAAGTGGGTTCCTGTTCCAAACTACATGTCTTTATAGCGTGTTGCAGATAGCAAGAGAGAGCGCAGTTCATTTCACAGAAGCTTCATTGTCATGATGAATTACAAACAATATTGCCAAAGTGGCTTACAATATATGATGAACAGCAATATTAAAGCCACGAAGGGATATGATTAGGTTACTAAATTTGATATAACAAAATAGACAAACATAATTGATTAGAAATACGATTAGGGATTGAAAGAAGGGCATTTAAGCAATATCCCACAACAGGGAGCGCTGATATACTGTATAACACTATGACCTTGAGTATGATGTTGCTTTTATACAGCAGTTGTCATTTAAATGTCATTTATCTAGTAATGGAAATAAGCTACAGCAGCTTATGATTGATTTACACTCATCATTTATATGTCACCGACAACACAATTAGTTTGTCAGAATTCATGCGACTTTACTGTCACTAAGCAACACATAAAGAATTGCTTTGTGTAGGTCTACACGTTACTGCAGGGTAGCTACTTTGCATCATGTACCCTTGTTTGCCTTACAGTGTTCATTTTCATTTTTGCTTTTCTCTAATTTGTCAAGGTCTGCTGATGTATTGTGAGCACACCTGGAGGTTCACACCAAAGAATCCAGGCATCTTTCCTCCTTCTTGTCCTCTTCTGACTGCAATTAATGATTTAATTCAAATGTTATTTTGGAAAAATCTGCCCATCTTTTCACTGAACAAAGATTGCTAAAACATAGATCATGGCTGTTAATGTAATTAACAGAACATTACAAAACATATATTACACATATTACAGAACATATGTAAAATCAAGTGATTCATAATAGTAAAGTGTCAGAGTGCTGTTTCCCTGTGGCTGCATTTGTAAATTCACTCCAGCGGCATCAGTGTGCACCCCGAGTGCTGTCTTGACGAGGGAAACTCATGGTTTTCAGTGTGCTCCTGTTCGGAAATTCAGTCAAACTCAGAGCACCAGAATGCTCCCCATAATGACTGATGTTGTGGCAAAAAAAAGACAGATAGAGTATCTCGCAATCTGGATATTAAACAATGCATAAGGCTGACAAAAAATAACCCTAACCCTAACCCTAAATAATTAAAAAAATTCCAAATAGGCTAGCTATCCAGCTAAAAAGATAATTCACAACAATCTGTTTCCTAGCTTGATACGCTGGCAAAGGGAATACCCGTTCCTAAATTTGCCCTGCCACGCTTTTATGGGAGCTCTCTGCTTCCACCGCAGAGCATCACAGTGTATTTATGAATCTACCTTTTATATCAACACTCACGGGAATGCCTCCAATCACTCTACTGGAACTAGTTGTTGTATAGTAGACCTTTTTCCCCGCACTTATTTTGACATGAAATATCAGAGTAAACTCAGGAGTCACTAATATTACTGCTTACGGTTTATTTGGGTCTAACAGACCAGGGTCCTGGTGTTGTGCCTGTTGGTTCACTGGAAAGGCTCTGCTACACTTAAAGAGTGACTAAACCAAAGGCCAAATCTGTGTGAAGCCTGACCTCGACTGGTGAAAAGCAGAGTGCTTGGTCTTTGGTGGCAGGTGATGTCAGTGTAGCAATGCTTGCAGTTCAGCTACTGCAATGTTTTTGTTTTTTTTGTTTTTTTAATTATTATTATTTTAATTTATTTATTCTTATTCTTATTATTAGTTATTTTCTTTCTGTCTGATATAAAGTATTGTGGTAGAGATCTCTGTTTTAGTTGGTTTATGTGTAACACATTGCTGTTAAATTAATTAGGCTTATACTAGTGGTGCACTGAATGCAAGAGCCATCACAGCAGGACAATAACTGGCTGTTGGGTTTTAGTAAAGCTGTTAAGTAAGCAGCATTGAGCTGTGCAGTGTATAGTTGGGCATTCAGTAATGGGGTAACCCAACAACATTTTCTGTCGCTGTTTCATTCAGAAATGATGGAACACCGCATCCACCCTGCCTGCCCACTGTGCTGCCAAAACCCCATGCTACCTTTTTGCCACCCCATGTAAACATTTCTTGATCTGCCACATCTTTGGCTTTTGTTGGTGAATGAACCTGTGTTGCCTTTAATGGTCAGTGTATGTCTTTTATTGTGAATTGTGAGTATTTCCCTGGGGGGAAGTCCCAGGTTGGTGTAGTCAGACCAAATCCTTAAATCTTAGACCCAAGCCCTAAGCTCCTGCTCCTACCTCATGTGTATGCTGCATACTTTTTTTTTAAACCCCAATGGTGAATTAAATCCAAATATATGTACATGATTACATGCACATACGCGTGATTAAGTCAATGGTATCAAGATCTCAGTCCAGAAAGGTACCTAAAGTTGCAACCCTGATTTGTCTCTCAAAATATAACAAGAAATGATTAGAAAATATGTCTTACTTATTGTCACAACACAGAAAAAAATCGATGACATCCTTGGAGCTGTTCATTTCTGACCTAACACAAGTAAAGCTTCTTCAAATTGGACTGAAAATTATGTCACTGATTGACAGCAAAGGATATCGCGGTGGTTTTTATTATTATTATTATTGCTGTTGTTGTTCTGAGAGTGAACAAGTGCCACACAGTGAGTGAGACAGAGTAATAAGTGGTTTCCAATTCCAAAGTGAACATCCTGTGTAGCCCTGTAGTCAGAATCCATTATCTCTCTATCTCTCATGGCCATTGGGACAGAATACTAAAAGTGGGCTGAAGGCCCTGTCTCCCACTCAAAAACTTTAGTTTTAATTTACAGAAATTTCATTTTTAAAATGTAAATAGTGAGATAACAAAATATAAATATGTAGGACAGTTTAATTTACCGAGACAGTAGGGATATGGAAGAAAAACACTGTCACTGACAGAGTGGGATTAAATGTAATGTTTGGCAGAGATTGTGAGGATCTCCACATCCTGCTTAAGCGTGATGGTCAACCTCTTGGGATCCTGACCCCCAAAACAAAACAGCACCTACACATGACTCCCTTCTGTAGGCGTCATTATGCAGAACAATGACCTTTGTCACCAAATGATGGTTTTCACTTTTCCAGTCCGGCTAATTTACTTGAGTAATTATCAGGGTGTAAATATTCATTATTTCACAGTAAAAATTAACATAATGAATTCTTGCTTTTTTTCCATTAATGCTTTGGAGAAAAAATAGTTATTACTGCCTTACATTCTTGAAGTTCCACAAAGTTGTGCTGTGAATGTCCTACACACTATTTAGGGCTAATAACTTCACCGCTCTGCTGTCCCACTGCCACTGTCAGAATACTAAAACAAGGATTACGGCTGCTGCCACACAGCCAAGTGAATCTATTAAGGGCTGGACTTTATCACCTAACTTAAGCCCACAGTGGACAGTGGTTTGCTTTATGGGAATAACAGAAGTAGACAAAGACTGCAGCAAAATAGAAGTACATGTGTGAGAGGATGAAAGTATGTTGCAGGGTGTCTCGAAAGACTTACAAGGTAGCAACTTTAATAAGGCAACATGCGGAAGAATACAAAAATATTTAGGCCCATAATAATAAAAAGAGCAACAAGTTTGTAATTCATGCGATGAGATGATGTGTGATGTCCGTGGCTGTATGTAGGGTGTAATTTGGTGTTTTTATCAAACAGCCACTTGCATTGAACATCTCTGGGTATACTTCGGTGTAGTTTTTGTTTAGTTCCCCACCCACTCAGATTTTTTATTTCCAGGTCCTTTTAGGATTTGTACCAATGCCCTTCTGCCCCAGGTGCAGCACATATGCTTGGATCACATCAAATGCAGAAAGATTATCCCATAAAGATGATTTGCAACAGGCAAAAGAAACACTATATTAAGAATGACAGGGGAAATTTAATGTCGTATTATGGTCTAAAGCAGAGAAATAGTTACACTATTTAAGTCAGTGCCAGTTGCAGGAGAAAACGACTATGGGGACATTTGGCATTAGCAATTATGTTGTTCATTTACTAGTTTGGCATTGAGTTGACATGCTAATCCAGACAGACTTATAATAGCTGCAATAATAGAACAGACTGCAACAGGGTGGCAGGTTGGCCTGGGGTTTGATCATGGCCACAGTTGTTTTCTTTCTTCCAAACCACAGAGAAACACTTTGCTATTTGCATTTTTGTACTTGGTTCATTTTGTTGCACACTGCCCAGCGACAAGAAAAGCAGGGCTTGTAAACAAAAGCCACATGGACACAGCAGCATGTCTATTGGACAGAGTTTTGGTAATACCACTAGGTGAGAAATTCAATTTGAATTTGTCTCTGTGACATTAGTTGGTACTACCAGGGTTCTAACACTCTGTTCATGCAGCACATGTCACATCAGGGCATCAAGCAGTAAATTCTATCTTTAAATAGGGTGTCTGCTCACAAGACTTACATCCATCTAGTACTTGAAATTGATGTTCGCTTAAACCTGGCATTGACAGACTTGCCTGATCTAGTTTTTGATGTGACATGCAGTGTTTTTAGAAATTGCAACCACATCTCCTTTTTCCTGTCAGGAAATACTGTGCAAACACAAAGCAACAGATGACGAAATGCTGATCATCAAAGTGGAGAAGAGACCAATCCTGTAAGAACATTTTAAAGTCAAACTACATAAGAAGGGAGTTCAGAGGAAAATTCCAGCTGGGATGAATCTACAGGGTATGTTTTGTCACTGATTTTTTTTTTTTTTAAGATACATATATATCTGTATGGCATTGCTGCTTTATTTGATAGTGACAGTAAAGAGAGAGACATGAAAGGCAGGGGAGAGAGAGGGGATGACATGCAGCAAAGGATCCGGGACGGATTCAAACCTGGGCCAAGGTGTAACAGCATTGTCCTCACACAGCTGACTGAACTGCACTAAAGAAGGAAACGCTCCAGTGTTCAAATAAACATGCTTTGTGTGAATGCAGTTAATTATTACAGAGATCATGCTTCAGTTGGACCAACTACCTCCTGAAGTGTCCTTGAGCAACACGCTGAATCCAGCTCCATGGCTGCTGCTCTGTATCTGACTCTGACCTCTGATCTCCCAGTGGAGGACGGAAAACTAAAATGTCCCTACTGGCATCGATAAAGGATCACAGGTTTAAAACTGTATTACAGGCTTCTAATAAAATTCAAAGCTTAAATCCTTACATCTCCACAGCCCTCCTTAGCAAGGAGTCCAAAAGTCAGCGCTGTAGATAAATAAAGATATTCTTGTTTCTCAAGTGTGTCAGTAGGGCCCTTCCTTCATTGTGGAATTAGGGTTTATCTGGAGGAAACAAAAGTGGGGGTAAAATGTCTTGTAATGCCCTGCTCATCACTGATGGTATAGTAGGACCATGCCTATACCTGTGGTGTCCTCATTTATAAAGTCATATTAGCTACAGTATATAAATATAATGGTTTGATTTAGTAAGAAAGTCATCATATATTGTGTAACAGTGGGTGAAAAGACTATAAGGCTTTGACTCCTGGTGAAAGTCACATAGACTATACCTAACTCCAGATGATGTATGGGTGCCATTAGCCAGATGCTTCTAAACAGCTGTTTGGCTGAATGCCCAACTCTGGCAGTTGTTATTTACAATATAGGGGACATGTTTAGTAGAACAGCATGAGCCTTGAGAGCTGTGCATATACAGCAATCCAGCCCTAACCACTGTACTGCATTTATGCTGCATTAGTACTGCAATAGTAACCAGAATGGCCTCCAGATGTTAATGCAAATCAGTTAGGTCTGCCTTTACTGGCATCTGTAGTTTGGAGGAGGTCTTCACCACATGCCATGCAGCAAGACACAGCTGATCTGATGCACTCTGACAAGTTTGAATACCGTTGTGATATGATGACTTCCTTTTTGAGCGAGATATGTCAAAAAAAGACACTGATTTCTCTTCAAAAGCAAAATCATTACATAAAAGAGTGTTGGGTTGTATACTTACCTGGAAAGTATATGAGTCCACATGGCGGAGAAATATTAGTTGCCCTGTGCTCCCCTGGGCTGCTAATCCACAATAATGTATTTGTGTCTCTCAGGTTCCAAAATAATACTTTTCGCACACAAATGAATGCAAGCAAAGCAGATTAAGCCAATATAAAAACAAGTCCTGGTTCCCATTTTTTGAAATTAAATGTCTATTTTCTTGTTATTTTGCTATTCGAATTGGAAAGTAGATCCGGCAGGTAGCAAATGCAGGTAACTTTCATATAGTTGCCTTGCACCAGGAAGAAATCTGATTACTTTCATGAATAACTGTAATAACACAAACAAAAAATGGGTACCAGGACCTGTTGGTTTTTATATCAGCATAATCCACTTTGTTTGTGTTTGTTTATGTGCTAAAAGTGTTATTTTGAGTTGTATTGCTGCATGATGAAAGTGAGAGAGACACCAGAGACACCAACCACACGACCACCATGTGGACTCATATACAACCCAACACTCTACCAAAGTTCAATTTTGCTTTAAAATTTTGTGATGCGGGATCTTTGCAAGTAGGAACTAAAGGAATGTATACACTGGGTCATTACACTGTAATATAGGCTGAAATATTGCAGCGATTTCCAGGTGTTGGGTGGCCTGTGTTACAGCAAGACGCCCATCTTCAATTACTGTCTTTGCCCTTCTAACATACTAGTTGCTCTGAAAACTATGTGCTCCTTCCTTTTTTCTACATTACAAACAGGCACATTAGGCATTAGCCACTCACCTTTGCAGAGTCTGAGTAAGTGTGAAAGATACTTATGTGCCTATACAGGAGTAATGGCCAAGTGGCTGTCCCTGCTCTCCCCAGAGCTGCTTTTCTATCCTACCAGCGACTGCATTCACCTGGCATCCCAAGTGAAAATTACACCCTAATTAGGTGACTAGAATGAAACCCAGCAGCAAAATAGTACTTTTTAGAGGTACGCACAGTAACCTTGAATTTTTTTTTTTTTATTAAAACAGTAAAAACTTTCTGTTAGTCTGAACAGAAAATATTAAAGCAGAAAAAAAAGTTTGTGAAGTTTGTTTGTTTAGTGTGTTTAGTCTTATATCCACCACATTGACAATTCAGTGGGTGTCAGACATAGCTGAAACTATTTTCACCTATATACTTTGAACATAGAATTCCAAAAAGCATTTGCGCTAAAACGTAACATTTTGGTGAAGTATAAGTATAGAGGCATCAGAAACAGAAAGGTCCAAGCTATGAGCTTCCAGTTTGAACACAGAGTTCCAAATAACACAAACAGTACCTGGTAACTGTTTATTACCTTCCACCTTCAGTGATGAGAAACGTGGGTGTCAGGGATGCTCAGCACTGTCACCTCTCTGCAGGAATGATGTGAGTTTCATTCACAGCCCTGGTGCTTTCTGTATGAAGTATGCATATTCTCCCAGGCTTCTTCCCACAGTCAAAAGACCAGCACGTCAAGTGGCTTGGACATTTAAAATTGCTATCTGTAGCTATGTTGACATGGACAGAAAATTCCCTTCTTAACCCAGTTACTCAAGTAACCTGGTTTGGGATTGACACAATTGATACTGGCTTTTTATTAAATAAATCTTGGACATCATTCAATCAGTGTCATCCACTTCAGACATGACAGTGGCTTCTCCCTGACCGCAGCTGCATAAAATCGTAGATGTCGTTTTGTTTTCTTTACATATTTTATTTAATATTTCAGTAACATTTTCCAGGAATAAATTCATCGGCTAAACGATTTTCATCAGTCTTGGTTGCACTGGAGAGACATTTCCACTCTGACAAGAGTAAAAATCTAAGGGAAACATCTGTCCATTTTTGTTGCTTTTTGTTCATTGAAAACAGTCTAATGTTAAAGACACTATTATAATATTGGAGGTAAATATAAGTTTCTGGTGATATAAGTTTAAAACTAGGGGGATCTCACAGTCACTTCAAGACTGAGAGAAAAGGATGCACACCTGAGCAGGAGGTGAGGTGAGGTTAGAAACAAAGCAAAGATGCACACATCAGCTCCTACATCTATTTTAAATAGTCAACCAGTGTTTCAGGCAGAGCCTTCTTCTGGGCTTCAAGAAACAGAATCAGAAACAATTAGAGACAGGTGGGCTGCAGCGGGTCAGGCAGGGGCGGCAGAGGAGTCTCCTGACCCCGGGCCCACTGCAACAGGGGGCCCACTGGGAGGTGCCCAGGTATAATAGAATGAACAGTTTTATATTTACAATTATGATTTTTTTAGGCAAGGTCTCTTACACAGGCCCATCCTCACATTCTACCTTTGTAGTGGTTCTCTGAGGGAGGGGCATGGCCTCTGTCCTTGCAGGCATTTGCTGACTGGTGGCAGGAAAAGGCCTTCAGGTTTTAAATATCTGCTATGTAAATATTTCTTTTCTTTTTTTCCCAAATTTTGTATGAAAATGCATTTCAGTACATTTATATATGATGATATGTAATTGTTCACTCCCTTCAAAGCTAAATTTAAATATGCAGCCTACATGTACAGGGAACTATCAATATAATATCAGTAGAGACAAAGGCAGTAACAAACTGGTTGTATGTCACTGCTTTGCAGCTATATCAGCTAGAGTTGATGATCTAAATGGTTGACTGTTTTTAATACACAGTATTAATTTCTATTAGTTATGGTGGTTGCTAGCCTTTGGTTGCCATGGACAGATGGCATGAGTACATCTTTCAACATCGGCCTGTTACTACAGTTGAATTCACATATGCACAATACTGCAGTATGTAGGGTAACAATGGATAATGATTCCATTTGAAAAACCAACAGAGTATGTCAGTGTTTGTGTGTGTGTGTGTGTGTGTGTGAGAGAGAGAGAGAGAGAGAACTCATTAATGTTTGTGAATTTATTATATGTATATGAAATTAATATTAGAGCTCACTCCACTCTCTCACCCCCCTTTTCATGGGACCCGAGCTCCATGCCTGCAGCTTCACTAAGTAATAGGTTAAACTACCATTTCATCATTAATTTTATAAGACATAGTTATAGAGGATTTTTTTCTCTCACTCCAATAAGTAAATTGCAGATGCATAGAGTTAATTAGTGACAAAAACAGAGTAGCCCATGTTCATAGTAATATCCAAACATGAATCAATTTAAAAAGTATAAATAGGCAGAAAAAGACATGAGAAAAATACAAAACTGAAAGACAATTTGGTGCTACACAAATTTTAGGGTGTGTCCCCTCGGGGGCCTATCTCTTTAGGACCTATCACTCCAAAACTTACCTAGAAACAAAGTCACCCTGGAGTGCTCTTTGCAAAATGCATTTAAGGCACAACATTTTGATGTCCCATGCAGTCTAAAAATATTGTTATGAGCTCAAAAAAACTAATTGGCTCACATAATCATCTTGACTGGAGGTGAACCTGTAGTGCATGACCAGTAGCTTGTGCTAGCCATGTAATGGATTGGCAACCTGCCAACAGTATCTCAACTGAGTGGGTCGACAAAATGGGTCGTAATCAGTAACTGGTTCCATCTCTCAGACAGCTAATTACTAATCAATCCCAATTAGCCTTAAACAGTAATGCATCCAAGCCAGGGTGAGAGAGTTTGCTAACACCATTTAGGTCAGTAAGCCCCTTGTGTCTCAGGGATTTATCTTCTATTGTTTTGTGTGGTATTTTATTGTATTCTTTTTAGGGCAGTATTGCTACCTATCAAGCAGCACAGAGCAAAACCTAAAGCAGGAGCGTGGGAAACAGAGACGGCTGACACAACCTGACAGGATAAGAGCTGCAGGAGGACCTGCTGCTTCCTGTAGATTGTATTCTGACCTGGGAAAAACTGGCAGAGGAAAAGGCACAGGGCAGCCGCACGGACGACAAACTTGTTTGACAGTATGCATTGTTCTGTTCTTTTTTTGTGTGTGTGTTTGGATGTTA
>OMLB01028983.1:4514-15580 GCA_900302555.1 Myripristis jacobus | reverse complement strand
GGAAACACTGACAGCCTATTCCCAGATGGCTCTGAATACACACATCATGGAAATGAAGTCCTCTGTGTGTGTGTGTGTGTGTGTGTGTGTGTGTGTGTGTGTGTGTGTGTGTGTGTGTGTGTGTGTGTGTGTGTGTGTGTGTGTGTGTGTGTGTGTGTGTGTGTGTGGGTGTGTGTGTGTGTGTGTGTGTGTGTGTGTGTGTGTGTGTGTGAGTGTGTGCGTGCGTGTGTGTGTGTGCGTGCATGTGCCCGAGCTTGTTAAGATACAACCAGGGTAGAACTGCTGGAGTGTTTACTGATGATGGAGTGTATGCGCGCGCGCACACACACACACACACACACACACACACACAGATTTACTGACACAAACCTGGCACTAACATTTAATATAATAGGAGACTGGAGATTCACAACCCCTCTCTCCCCCTCCCAAAACTCACACATACACACACACACACACCTATTTCCCCTTTGCTCAAATGGTGTGGAACATCTGCTCCCTCCGGCGCTTTGTTCCAGGAGAAGGGGAGCTGGTCTGCTCGTTCTCCCCTGCCTCGGAGCTCTTGATGTGGGAGACGATGGGGGATGGAAGGGTCCCGTCAGTGGAGACACAATTAATGGGATTCCTCAGCACGGTTAAAAGGGAGTTTATCCTCATTAGGTGTGTGTTGGGTGACAGCTCCAGTTAGGGGTGTCAGGCGTGTGCGTGTTGTGTGTTTGTGGGTTCATGTGAGTGTATTCTGATGAAGGACTCGGGCTCTTAACTCTCTCCCAACAATCTCTAGTCACTTAGTGAGGTCTCCGAGGCACCGAGCACTGCACCACAATTAAGCAGTGACACAGGGTAGCGGAGGAGTGGGAGAAAGAAAGAAGGGAAGAAAAGGAGAGGAGAGGACGAGAGAAGAGAAGAATTAGAAGAGACAGACAATCTGGTAGGGCTCACTACAATCAGTGATGCTCAGAGGGCGTCCAACCCTGTTAAGAGCGGGGTCACTGAGACAGAAGACCCAAATCGCTGGGCTGCAAGAGAACTCCAGCCAAAGAAAGTTTGTCCATCAAAACAAAGGCACATTTCTTTCCCCTTCCTCTTTTCTCCCATGAACTTTTTTGAACACCTAGGAACTATCAGTGTTGCAGGACTTCAAGAAAAGTTTTGAAACTGATGCTGACTTCACCAATGACTTGCCCTGCCATTTTGTTGTCACTTCAGTCGGGCAGTTTAGCAGTTTGGTCATCCGTTATGTTTGGTGGCTTTCTTCTAAGAGAGGATGTAAAAGGCTGTCAGGGCTTAGTCGCAGAGATTTGAGCACACACACACACACACACACACACACACACACAGCCAGTCTTGTACAAGTTCACACTTAACAAGAACTAGCTCAAAGTTCAGTTCACACACATTAAAATGAACTAATTCACATTAATAGTTCACAGTTTTGTTCACAGTTCCAAAAATGACCTAGTTCAAATTCATCTCTTCTATTTTTGCCGTTGTTGTTTGTTTGTTTTCAATGAGCCGCTGTTAGCCATCCTTTTTCAGTAGAACTTCCTCCTAACCATCCATTCCCAGCCCCCAATCTTTGCCACTGTCCATTTCCCAGTCACAGACAGAGATTACTTGGTCTTACCCTTCATTAATGATTTCTTGTGATCATCATTCACTCGTTCACTCTTTTCTTTTTAAGTTCAACGCCGATGTGGCTGATGTTCCGACTTTATTTTTTTCTTCAGACCCAACACTTTGCAACGATTTGCACAAAAATGTGAGATTTTTTTCCATCGGAATCTGTACTGTTTTGTTCATAAAATTCATTCAATTATTCATATGGACAGGCTTCAGCAGTGCCAGTAGCTGCATTATCTGAACTTGCACCAGCCATGCTGCATGCCGGTTCTTGTAAATCCTTGGCCTCGGCTGCCGTAAAACAGTTCGTGACTGTTGTTAACTCACATTCATTAGTTGCAAACAGATACGTTCAGTTCAGCATTCACTGTTCACCAAAAACAACACTCTTAGCGCGTTCATGCATCACACTGCATGCCGCACACATTCACACACACACTTCTCAGCGCCCTCCCTGTTAATGGTCCAGCTTTAAGGATTAATGGTTGTGGGCAGGGTGGCGGCATTGCAGTCCAGATTCCATCTGGGCTCAGCCTTCGCCACAGTGGGCTCCAGTGGCAGTCTCCTCTATTCACTTTAAATGGGGCTTTGAGCAACTGGCTCAATCTGCCATTAGGGTTTCACTAGACTACCACCACAATGCAAACAAAGGCAATAGCCGAGGCATTACAGCAAATGGAATTCTGTGTCATTTCAGCAAAAGCTGTAATAGAAAAGCAATACCAGAGCATTAAACAAAGCCATATAAGGAAGTTCAATCAAAGGTGATGCAGCCACAAGCTGAAGGTCTATCTCTCTGAATTGCGCAATAATACACAGTAATACTCCCTCAAACACCTCTGGAAGTCCAAATCAGAAAACAGGACAGGGCTAAAGTTCTCATGCTGGCCAGATTGTTGTGTGTGACTGCAGCAAAACAGACACACAAGGAGGAAAAAGTAAGGCATCAGAAAGGAATAAAACTGTGGGTTCATTACCCAACCTTATTTGAGTTTAATTCATAATTAGAAAAACACATTTGGAGGGAAATTACTAGGCCGGGGAAGAGGGTTTAATGGTAGAATGATAATTGCCATTCACAGCACCACTTCACTGATTCAATTCTCCCATTCTCAAGACGTGGCTGAAATATCTAATCTATGATCGCACCTCAAATAACTGCCCAGGGGACAGGCTGGGACCAAAAACTCCTGGCAGTCATTTACCTACACACCTAGAGCTGGTTAGATTTCTACATACCTCAAACAGCAGGGAAGCAATCCAAGTCTGACCGCATGTGAGCATCTGTGGGTTTTGTTTTGGCCCTTCATATCTTCCTTGTAATTATTTCTGATGCATGGGACCAAAATGTCCGCCAGTGGATCCAGCTGGGCTGTAGTCGCATAAGGACCCTGTTCATTTAGCCCCACACAGAGTGAAATTTGACAAGTTGATATGCAGGGCTGCTGCTGTCCCCTGAGCCTCGGCTATGTTTAATTAATAAGCAGGCACTTAGTGAGCCAGCCGCAAGAGGGTCCTTACTGTCACACTCCCAGAGGTAGGGGTCCTAAATGAGTCATTAGACACTTGCACACATGCACATGCACTCTCTGGGCTACACACACATGCACACAAATACTTATGGCCTACCTCAGCAGTGCAGCAGTGTGTGTGTGTTTGTGGTGAGCGCCGGGGGTTGGGTTTTGTGCTAATGGAGTTTTAATGACACCTACTCCTGCCTAATCACCTGTTCTGGAGGCTTCCAGCATTCCAGGTACCCCAGCATTCTCAGCAAGGGAATTCTTTTTAATGTCTCTTGTTCAACGGCTACACTCTCATTTGCCTTCCCAATTATTCCATAAGGCTCCATTCTAACCGGCTTTGCCTCTGAGGAGGCAAGGTGTAATTATAATCTGAAAATCAGGTAATTTACATCAACATATCAGTGTAAAAATGGAGCCATTGTACACTGAGTAGGTAGTTAGAAAGCCTCTGCTTTGCCGTTTCTTTGTCTTCCCTCGGTGCCGGTGTGTTTGTGTTGATTAAGGTGATTAAGGTGTTTGTTTAGGATAAGGGAACCGGAGAGCAATAGGAGTTAAAAGTCTGTTTGCCATTAAGTCATGGCACCACAGGTGAAAATGGTGTTTTTGGCTGCATTGATCAATTTTGAGATATTATATTTTGCTAATATAACTGTTGTAGTTGCATAAAATATAGAAACAATCCACAATAAAACACTATAAAAAGTTAATTTATGTTTTTCACCAGCTATCAAGTACATTGTACACTAAATTGGCTACAAAGTTGAAATGGTTTTCAGTTGTTTTCCAGTTCAGCTTGTAGATATGACCATCAAATTTGGCCCACAGGGTCAAACACAAATAAAAGTCATGGTACAATAGGTTTGTGTATTTGGGTCCATATTCAACACATTGACTTTTATTCCAGCAAGCACACACACACATGCACACACACAAACACAGTGTGACTCTCCAGGCTTATTAGTGCTAGTTTTAAACATGCCAGCATTTCCAGTCAGTGTTTGTGAGAAAGCAGTCTTAAGCACTGCGAGCGCCACGCTGCGATACTAAGCCAGTGTGTGTTTGTAGGGGATGATTTACACTTGTCTCTCCTCTGGTGGAAAACAACTCTAATTTGGACTAATGGAGACAACTGCTGTCTGAGACCCAATGCTAGAATAGGGATGGATGAGGCGAGAGAAAAAGTAGGGGGAGAAAACAAGTGGCAGGGAAGGCTGTTGGAAAGCAGCGCTGTAGTTTTGTGAACCAGCTGATGGATCTAAGGGCAAGAACAAACAGTTGGGAGGTAATAGGCAAGACACACATGCTAACACAAATCGGCTCTTCCGCTTACACAATACAGGCACATCAGCCGGCTTCTTTGAGCCAATCGGAGGACAGACCATTCATCCACCAGGGGGCAGTAAGGCCTCTGTTGGTAGCAGAGTTGTTCGGTGTCTTGCGTTCACGGCTGATGTTTCACATTGTGATTGATTATGCCAAGATGTTTCCTGTCTGATTGGTTTTGGCCAAAACAGGAGAGGAGGAGCAGTGTGTTACAGCTCAGTTTGATGCCACAGATATGCAATTGTTTGTGTACCTCGCTGTATTTGTGATGATTTTTAACCATCGTAGCAAAATGTTTTTGACTGTTAAGTGCTACCTTAAGTAGAAAAGTTAGGTGGATATTATTTAGAAATCAATCTGTAGGCTAAATATAGTCCAAGTTGTTTTTTTTTCTTATGCATGTTTGCACCACAGATTACTCTTTTGTTCCCTTATCAATCAGTCTTTTGTTTGTTTGGCAGGTATGAAAAGGTTATATGTAACACTAGATTTTTGTTTATTTTTTAAAATCTGAACGTGATCAGGTAATTTTAAAAATGAAATTGCTAGCAGCTAAATGGTTAGCCGCTTGTGATGACCCATCGCACAATTATGACACACACAAGGCACATCAAGTGGCATTTGTACAAATAAATCCACCCATTAGTGTAATTTATATTGCTTTATATTTTAACTGTTTTATATGTGTGTATCTATACTTGCAACTCAAGTATTTTTATGCTTCAGTAGCAAGCTAAAATGATTGTTATCTAAATTAATTATTTTGGTTGGAAAGCAGCAGCAGAATTCAGCGAATCCAGTCCCAATTTAAGAGCGAACGGTGCAGATAAAAACGTTCAAGCTTTAAACACCATCTCAAATCACACATTGTGAAAGAATCAGGAATGATTATGTGAAAATCCCATGGATTTTCCCCCACAGAAAAAATGTTTGAGGCCTGTAGCGTAATTGAATATTGCCGCTGAGAGCTGAATATTAGCCAAACCTCACTTTTTTTTTCCTTCACTCTTTCCCAGAGGAAATATGTGCTGCAGGGCAGGCAGAAACAGAAACCCCAAAATTCCCTCCAACCAGTAAAACCAAAGTCTAAAGAAACAGGGGAGCTAGGTCACGACTAATAAATGAGCTACTTGTGAGTCTATGTGACTTTCATATGACTGCTTCACCTGGACCTGGGCTGTATGAACCAACAAAATAACTACTCTATGAAGTATTCATTGAAGTATCAGTTTTACACTGATTTCCAGAGAAAATGAACTAGGTGTGCTAACATCCTTGGCCAAAAAAAAAAGCTTCATTGCTATATTACCTCTCTTGTTTTTTGTTCATCACCTCATTGATCAAGATTATTGAGTTTGTGCTAACTGGAGCTGCGTGTATGTGTGTGTGTGTGTGTGTGTGTGTGTGTGTGTGTGTGTGTGTGTGTGTGTGTGTGTGTGTGTGTGTGTGTGTGTGTGTGTGTGTGAGGTCTGTTGGCCTGCCTCACCGCCGGCTTGGCTGACAGGGTAATTAGTCCTAATGAAATAACGCGGCCATTGTGGACAACAATTAAAGGTAGCTTTCATCCCACTCATTAGGCTGAGTGTAGGACTGCTTTCATTTGCCTCCATTCTTAATGATCTGATCTGCAGGACACGCCCGTTGGATTGAATGGCCACTCACACACGTACACACATGCATGCAGACACACACATGCAACACAGTAGATTAAATAGTCACAATGGAAAAATATTAAAAAAAAAAATTATTAATAATTTGTTCTAAAACATCTTTAAAAAAATAGTTAATGGACTAAGAAATTTTTGCTTATTTCCATTGCAAGAATCTTCTTGAATTTCATCTTGAGTTTTATATTAAAAAATCTTTATCATGCACTCCTCAACATTGTCTCAAGATATTTACTCTTGTTTCCTGAGGCATGCGTGCACGCACGTCGTCTAAATGCAACCTTCCATTGGGAGGAGGAGAAACAGAACAGTGTGAGCAGAGAGAAAACAGAGGTAGCTGGGGTAAATGACTTGTTCAGTGGGCCGTGGTTGGGTCGCTCACTGGGGCTCAAGACCTAGACAAAGAGAGAGAAAGGGAGAGAGCTCTGCTGATCCATGCTGTCTGCAGCCCTAAGCTCCACACACACACACACACACATATTTTTATATTTAGTCTTAAAACTTGTCTTTTTTAAGACAAGTGGAGAAGCTGCCAGCACAGTGAGATAATTATACTGGTTTCCAAAGTAGTTTCACTTGTTCAAGTTGTGGCTTTTTTAGAAATGAGTGTCCATTTTTTGTAACAGAGCACAATATGATTAGAGTCAAGTTTACTTTACTCAACAGAACAGAACCTTTCCACAGCTACCGTTTTGACATCAAATTGCAGGTCAACACAGACATAATGACATAATTGAAGGTTGTGTTCCATTTAAGTGTAGCAGAGCCTTTCCAGTGAGCCAGGCCCTGACTGTCTTACACCTGTATGGAATGGAACCTTCATTCATGTCATTAGTAACACCTGAGTTTACCCTGCTAATTCATGTCAAAATGGCTGCTGGGAACAGGGTCTATTTTTGAAACAAGCAAATCTTTTTAGAAAAGTAACATTATAAAACTCAATACTAGATTAAATGATGTGTAAAAATGGATATTTGCATTGCTGTGTATTTTCTCCTTTGACTCGATGATTGGAATGTATGTATATTTTTAAATTATGCACATAAATAGATCATGTGTGGCTTTGCAACATGAATGTGATGTATGCAAAGTATGTGTGCATATTATCGAGCATGTGTGTGTGTGTGTGTGTGTGTGTGTGTGTGTGTGTGTGTGTGTGTGTGTGTTGCTGGTGGAGTTTCCCCTCTTTGTCAGGGCTGGTGCTGGTGCTGAGATGCCATGACCTTGCCTTTGCTCAGCTGCCCAGCACTATGTTTATTTATTTATTGAAATTAACTAGTTGATTCAAGGTCTAGTTATCGGGAGCACAAGGCTAAGCATTACCATACTGCCTGGCGAGGTTAGTGCTCCTTCAGATAGCCAAGAGTTTACACCATCGGCAGTGCTGCCACAGCAGGAGCTCAAACACCAGACTGAAGCTTACACACAAGGGTTCACCCTGTTTGGGGTTTTGGAGATTTTGTGGATTTTATCCACAAAAAATAGACAAGAATTCAATTTTGCCTCTGGAATTCTGTTATTGTCAGGGTGGAAAATCCTTTGAAAGAACATTTAGACCATCATGGGACATAAACATTTTCCACTGAAACCCAAACTGATGATATTCTCTCATTTTTCAAGATTAGCAGCTCTATAAGGCAGGGAGAAACAAAACATCAAGACAGTGGTAAGAAAGCTTATTCACTGCCTTTAAGCAATATCAGCTGCACAAGGGCTCCACAGTTAAGCACAAATAATTGTATATTTTCTGTTTCCAAATAATAATAATAATAATAATGGGCAGAAGAAGAAGAAGAAGAAGAAGAAGAAGAAGAAGAATGATAATATTAACTGTTGGTGTTGAAGTGTTTATGACATTTTCTATTCCCCTGTGGTATGTTTGATATTTCCATTCCAAGTGTCACCAGTCACACACTTGGGATATGCACGGTGCACATGTGTAGCCAAGAACCTTAGAACCTTACTTAGAACCTCTGGAACAACATGGCAAGGAACAAACTGGAAAAGAACAAATGTTCAAGGACCATGCGAGTTATTTTAAATATTTGGCCCATTGACTACAATTTACACACATTTTACTCCATCTTCAAATGGAGTGGATGAACTTTTGTTGGAATCAGCCAGCTTATAATGAGTAAACCACAGTACCATAGTTAAAGGACAGAAGTGATAATTGGCTGTGTAAAGCAAATGTTTCCCCAGGACTATTTTCCAGTGGAAGGATGGTTTCACTCTGTCCAGTTTCAAGTCATCAAAACACAACAGTGCTGCTGCTTTTAGGAAAACTATTGTGGAGGACTTTATTATGGTGATGGAACACTGGTTTAAAGAAAGCCTGTAGTCAGTTTTCATATCATAGTGGAATGAATGGAAACCAATGGCTGGATAACATGATATCAGAGTTCTAAAATGTGACTGCTTGCTTTGGGAAAGGATTCGCAGAAATGTGAACATTTATAGGTTATAGGATCAACATGCAAACTCACTAGTATGGTCCTTTAAAGAGGAAAGTCCTGAGAAAGTTCCCTAAAACGTATCTGCTATTTGGAGAGACTTTGGCCATAAATTTGATGACAATAAAGTACAGATTTGTGCAAAGATTGCATTAGGACTGTAGCTTAACCTCAAAGTTATGCAATTTTCACAACAGCCATTTTGAAATGAATAACAGGTAACCCCAGGTGTTGCCAGTGACATCAGTTCAGGTTCTGTTCCTTGTAGGTCCAACAGAGCCTGGGTCCTGCTGTTGTTCATGCTGACTCACTGGAAAAGGTCTGCTTCACTTAAACTGAGCAGAACTTCCATTAATGTCCTGCAAAATGGCTGCTGTGAGAAAAAGTCTAGTACTTATTTTTAGAATTTTGGAAATACGAACCATAAAAGAATTCAATGATAAGAGACAAGAAAACAAAACTGAAAAAGGTTGAAATATGTTAAGGTGCAAAAGTGCAATAAAATATTTTTCTTTTTGAAACCACAGCACATAATTGCCATTAATACTCATGATCAAAATATTTAGAAAAATAATCAGAATGATCATTTTTACTATAGATAATACTGCAGCCTTAGACTGGTTCATCCCAACAATTAGTTTGGTCGAATTTCTCTTTTGTGCGAATGGGTTCAAGACTTGAAACTTTGGCCCTCATGATTACTCCAGCCCAGCGGGAGCCCAACAAAATTTGTTTGCACTGCATGAAATGGTACAGCTCATCTAACCTTGTTCCCTGGCTTTCTCCTCCACACAGAGCAGAAAGCCTCAAGGAAAGCCTGGAGGAAGGTCTTTGATTATTCTGTCCAAAGGGGGGAGAGTTAATAAGGCCCACCCACTGTTGGTCTCCCAAGTTGTCCATCTGAATGTCAAAAGAAAAGTGCAACTTGTTAATGTTCCCAATGGAAAACAAGTTGGTTAGATGTCAAATACTGAAAACAGGGGCAGATGTTCTGTTGTGATTGAGTGACTTATCTTGTTCATCAATAATTGACGTGCATGGGGTGCTGAAATGATTGTGCGCTCTTTTGGAATATATTTTTGCTCAGTGGCCACGTCTGGAAAATCGGACTTTTCATGTAAATATGCAAGGACATGCAAGTACGTCCCTGTCTGATTCTAATTTTTTTAAAGAAAGAAACTTTAGAGATTTTAAAGCGATTCAAAGTTTGATCTGTCCTTCCCCGTGGCGAGAATGAGCACTTCACCAGAGTGAATAAAGTAGATGTGGTCCGACACAACATGATTTCAAGTGGTGACCCAGAGTTGAAGAAATGTTGGTTTGGGATTCACTATCAATGCTCTTCTCCAGCCTTCTTGCTTGCTAATTGGGAACTAGTTTGTTTCGGTATCACCACACAACAGCACTTATTTTCGCGACAGGGTGGGATTTGACGGGTCAAACTTGTTTGAGAATCTATTGTACTGGTAACTAGCAGGACATATCACTACATGGATAAGAACCCAAACTATCACTTTAACTTGGGTATTTGTTTTTTTCTACAAGCCCCTTCAGCTCCCTTCAATTGATTGAATATCGCCCCAGAGACCTCACTTTCACTTTCGCTCTGTGATTCCCTGGAAACAGCATATTCTGCCGTGCAGGCAGAAACAGAGACCCAAAAATTCTTTCCATGTAGGAAATTTCAGGCGTCCAAGGAAACCTGTAGCTATCCTGTTCCAAATGACCCTGACAACAGCCAAGGGGAGCTTTCCTCAAAAAGGGAGAGGAACCCAGAGAGAAATCACTTCTAACAACAACAGCTTCACCTCTCATAGACACTTAGTTCCTCTTGCTCCACTTAAAACAAAGCAACACATCTGTCCAATAAAGGCTCTACCCCCTAGGCTATTATACAGCATGGCATGGTGGTGTTTACCATATAGAAAAGCCATAAAGCAAGGTCTCATCATATTTAAACCCATAAGTATGACAGCGATACGCTTGCAATCCTCATTGAATCTGTTGGAAGGCGTGGCTAGTACCACTGAGTCTGACTCTAATTAGCCAATTAAAATGAAGCATAGAGCCAATCAAGGTCATTAAGAGCATGATCAAAAGAGAACCTATAGGCGCCGACTGCAAAGCGAGGTGATGGTGGTGGTATTGGGGAAGGGGGTGACAGGTAATTATGATGATGGTCTTCATTGTGAGCAGATAAACAAATGTATGGTTTATCATTAGCCTTGATGGGCTATCCCTTCACTCCCACCCTCCCCCACAAGCCTTTTCCTGTTTTAATTGAGTGGGGGCCTTCGCCCCCTCTAAAAATACTTTAGCTTTACCCTTGTTTTTTATCGAGAGAGAAGGGAGAGGAAAACAAGATGATAGGCGTCATTAAGATCAGCGGTGCGTGCCGAGGCGTCGTGCTACTATAGCGTCTGCATCCACTGCCGTAATGTTCATTAACACTGTATGGCCGCCATCGCCTTAGTCTC
>OMLB01028980.1:0-19968 GCA_900302555.1 Myripristis jacobus | reverse complement strand
GAGGGCGAGGTGGTGCGGCCATGGTATGGAGCCTTTTCTGAGAGCGACGCGCCATCCTCCTCAGCGTTAGCTCCCATGTCCGAGGAGGAGAAGCCGAGGAAGAGGAGAGCTTTCTGCCTGGTTAGGATGAAGTCCCGCAACAACAACAATAACAGCAGCAGCAGCAGCAGCAGGCAGCAACAGCAACAACAGGCTGCAAATAACAACATGCCTTTCATCATCCATTGCCAAATAGGCAGAGAAATCAAACACATATGCAGCAACTGCCGAGGAGTGGATCCTCTGGAGGGTGAGAGGAGTAAGTTGACTCATGAGCATTGGGTTGAGGAAGATGAGGCGAGGAAGAGGTTTGCGCTTCATTTTTTTTTTTTTTTTTTTATTGGCATCTCCAAGTGACCGCTCCCTGCCTGTCGGGGAAAATCTGCGCTACCCTGCCAGGAGCGCAGGAGCAGCAGACATTAGTCCTTTAATTTCATTGAGAAAAGAAATGTCATAATAGATCCTTCACCTTGCTCTGGCACTTATACGTCGCAGTAAATTCACAGCAGTGAGTTTATGTTGAACTTAATGGTCGTTTTTTTTTTTTAAGTGTAGGCTTGAATCACTATAATAGTCTTATAGGATATAGCTTCACTGTAATCTTTTTAATATATTTGGGAAATTCTTTTATGGGGATGCATGTCAGTGACTGTTTTACACTCATGGAAATCTTGTTATATGGCTTCATGGCACTTATTTTTGCTGTGGAACATGATGCAGGAATTGAGTAAAAGCTTGAATGCGGATGCAGCTTTTTGTTCAGGTTCTCTGATGTCTTTGTTTCCCCATAGGTAACCCACAGTCCATTGGTCCACCTCTAAAAGCCCCATCTAAGACACTTTGTTGATTGGAATCTTTAGTACATCATCATCCATGCAGCATCATATCACTACCACTGTTTGGCTACTTTGAGTTGTTGTTTATCTTGTGAGTCGTTTGATCCAGCACTAAGATAACAAGGCCGGGGTCTGTGTGAAAGAATGTAGCCCCACCATGTTAGAGCTTGACTCATCTGACTCAGAGCTTGTCTCACTTCACAGCAGGGGGTTGGACAAGGCAAATGTAAACACTCATATTCTTTTGGACTGAGGGAAAGATAAACCCAGGGGGAACCTTGCTAATCAATGCATGCTCTCTGAGATAACCCCAAACCCCATGGTATCTTTTTTAAGTTACAGATTGCCCCAGAATCAAAATTCACTCGTTATCAGCTGACTCGCATGTCAGCTGAAGGTGCACTGAAGTTTTGTTGGGGCACCAAACACAGCAAGTCGACTCTTCTAGTTCCATCCCAAGCTTCTGTTAAACTGGTGAAGCTAGGACCATTTCTTTACAGCTCCAGATTATAGCTCAGGGAACACAGTGTTGTTGCTGTTGTGGGCCCAAAAGTCAGTAAGGAACATGTGTAGCGAGACCATTGTTACTTAGGAAATACATGAGATAATGAGGTAAATATTGGACTTGCGGAATTTTATCTAACCCACTATGCGTTTGGTAGTCATACAGCTGAATGGACATCAGGGGTGTAAAACTGAACCACAAAAAAACAAACCATTGAATCCACAAGAAACCCTTCAAAGTGCAGTGCAAACACATCCACTATATGAGAGCCATCTAACACACACTTAGCTGATGAACTGATGAATTAATGAATATACTTTAAGTATCTTTATGTTTAAGTAGTTTGAGCAGAGATTTGCTTTTGAAAGACTAGGTGTTGATTTCATATTGCTATCCCAAGTCTCTGAATGAAAACAAAGTAAATTTTGTTGATAAGACACAATACACAGGACACTGGAAATGGTAGTTATTTTTTTAATGACTGGTAATTACTGATTTTTCCCTTGGGGCAAACTGTTCATTCACTTTGTGTTTAGCCAGGGAGTGTTTACCAAGCATCCACACTCTTGCAGTTCCTTTTATTGACATTCTCACCTGGTTATATGAGATGGTACATCCACAGAGTGTTGGCCGCTGAGTGGCTGGGAGTTAGATACCCTGATGTCTTCTGCAGGCTTACTGTGTTTCACAATAAGCAGGTTGTTTCTCTGTCTTACCGCTGGCATCATTTTCTTTGGTCAGTTTCTGATTGATTAGTTGGTTTATCATTCATTTGAGCACCTTAATAATGTATGTAGGAGTTTTTCTTTACATATCCTGTCAGACATACGTAGATGTATCTGTTTTGTCGTAGGGGCCAGAATTACTTGTACTCAGAGAAATTAGATGCTTATTGTTATGCTTAAGGACGCTTTGCCTGGAATTGACACTGGTTCTTGTGCTGATGTGACTTTTGTGGCACATGATGTTGAGGCCTTCTAGGGGACACTCAGGTCTAATCGGATCTATTCATATTTCACATGTAAAGGATGGAATTTTTCCATGGTGTATGTCAGGCATGTAGGTTATGTCAATCTAAGAGATAATTAAAAAAAAAACATGCCAGGCCAAGCACACATTTGGCTCACACAATTGGTAAATGTGTGTATCTGTTGGTGCATGTGAGTCCACATCCACTAATGCCTGTTGAATTTTTTTTTTGAAAGTTTCAAAGTTGGCAGATTTTTTTTTGTCTTTGCCGCAGCACAGGCATTATGCCCTCTTTCCAAACTCTCCATCTTGTAGAGCAGGATGTTGTGTGTAATGGGAAAAGTGAAATTTAAAATGGAAAACTAGAGTATGCTATATAGAACAGCCGGCGGCATGATTACTTTCCAACGCACTGGCATCTCACGGCAGAGATGGGAGAGAGAGTGAATGAAAAATGTAGATTAAAGGAGACTCAGACGCTGCTCCCTTAATAGTTTTTCTTAGTAAATGATTACTGAGGTAGGAATTTAGTGGAGACATTCACCTAAGTGCTCTCATTCTGTTTATTTTGATCCATTTTGTTATCAATAATTTTGTTTGCACCCACTGCACATTTCACTAAGCTGGAGGGAGGTCCTTTCCTGTAAGGCCCATGTTTCTTTTCTCCAGATGATTTTATGTAAGTTTTTCCTTGTTCTCATTCAGTCTGAATGAGGTGTGGAGGACAATTTTCAATTACTGTTGGCAGCAATTGAAATTATGACAATGCAGCGCCGGGCGGCACGGTGGTGTAGTGGTTAGCACTGGCGCCTCACAGTAAGAAGGTCCTGGGTTTGATTCCCACCCGGGGTCCTTTGTGTGTGGAGTTTGCATGTTCTCCCCGTGTCTGCGTGGGTTTCCTCCGGGCACTCCGGTTTCCTCCCACAGTCCAAAGACATGCAGGTGAATTGGAGAAGCTAAATTGCCCCTAGGTGTGACTGTGTGTGTGAATGTCATTGTGTGTCTGTCTGCCCTGCGATGGACTGGCGAACTGTCCAGGGTGTTTCCTTGCCTTCCGCCCATTGAGCGCTGGGATAGGCTCCAGCAACCCCCCGCGACCCTTGTGAGGATAAAGCGGTTTAGAAATGGACAATGCAGCGCCGCCATGTCATAATTTGAGAATGTAACTGACTATACAAATGCGTCTGACTCGACTATACTTTCCCATCTGAGAGCATCTTTCCTTGACATCGGAGGAAATTAAATATTTAAGCTCATTATCAAACTAAGGAAATATGATTGTTTTTTGTAATGATCATGGAGAACAACTTCAAATAGGCATGTTTATTAACATGTTACATAGCCTTTTCATAACAATATTAAACATGCACAAATATGCTAAGACTTGATATGTTCTGCCAGTGGGCCACATTTTGCATTAACATGTAAATTAAAGTACCATTTATTTAAATAGCACCAAAAAAGTATTAAAATGTATAATATTAGCCATTATTAACCTTTAATTCTACAAAATGACTTGATGTGCAAATACAGATTCTTATTTTCCCATTGCGAAAGGTTATGTCAGATGAAATTTATTGATACAGTAGATTGATTCCAGCTGAGAAATGTCTTTTTGGGGGTTGCAATTCATCAAGGAATCATTGGGTGTGGGACAGACAACAGATGAATGTCATATCTGCTTGTTAATGGATCTGTTGGTCTTGTTTTTGTTTAAAGCTGAGGAGGTGGAGAGACTAGCAGCGATGCGTTCCGATTCCCTGGTACCAGGCACACACACACCTCCCATTCGACGGCGGAGCAAGTTCGCCACTCTCGGGCGGTTGTTTAAGCCATGGAAATGGAGGAAGAAGAAGAGCGAGAAGTTCAAGCAGACCTCTGCCGGTGAGAACCAAAACACTACGCACAAAGCACATAAACACTCACTACCATATCCACTGCCACTGGTCTCCTCACCCCACCAGTCCCCTCTCACATCCTCACAACAGAAGATGAATGTCCCTGCTGCTCCGAGCAGGGGAGTGTAATCAGGAGGTATTGATGAATGGATGAATGGCGGTGCTGTGCTGCAGAGGGGGGGCTGGTTCAGGCAATGCAGGCAAGACCTAGTGTGTGTGATTGTGGTTATGTAAGGGAGGATCAGCACCGGGGCCCCCAGGTCAGCTGCTCCTGGAGCTGCTGTATCAACCCACCCATCTCTATGTCCAAGCCTGGTTCTCACTGGACACTCTGTTGTTTAACTGGAGGATTCACGTTTTACTAAAATAACCTGTCACCAGAGTCAGGGTGGTTTGTGATTATCTCTCTTTAACAGGGGGAGCACAAACCTCAGCCAACACTTAACAGTTTATATTTTATTATTTATATTTTGTAAGTCTAAAAGCAACACTGCAGATGTTAAAATGTGTTACAATCAAACTGGACTGACTCAACTGTTTTGCATAACATGAAAGACAAAGTCACATCACGATGTAAAATAAAACAACAAAAACAAAACAACAAACAAAGCTGAACAGCTGCATTGAGGTGACATGGGAGAGGACAGAGTGAGTAAGATGGTCAAGTGAGCTGAATCAGTGGCTGCATCAAATATAGGCCTGTTTGAGTGTGTGTGTGTGTGTGTGTGTGTGTGATAAAATGATCTCTGAGCATAGTTGTTTTTGTAAGCCATTACTGGGATAAGTACATGTGAGCTTGATCTGGTGATACATTCCTGTGATGTGTTGTGAAGCAGCAGTGTTGGCTGGGAGTTATTATTTTGGATCTGAAAGTACAATTCAACAGCAAGATCATTTGTACAGTTACGTAATTTCAGTTGTGCAGATGCTGCCTCCATAGTGGTGTATACTTGATTGTCAACTTGTCCTCTGGGTTTGGTTTTCAGAGAACATAGCATGTGAATGCAGCACTGTTTAGCAGCTGACTAGGAAGTCCTGGATGTCAGACCTTCCCACCAGCACATGAACGCAGAGCGAAGAGCTGGCTGTCCACCACATTTCATCCAAATCCATCTGTTACTTTGAGATGACATGCTAGCAAACAGTCAAACAGGGGTGAAAAACCATCTGCAGAGGCAACAGTATCCTCATTCATCGTTTCAGTATGTGCACAGACTTTTGTTTACACGCAGAATCAGATAAGCTGTGAAGCTCTGGCTCGGAGTCCCTGTAAGAATGACACAAATTGGAAAGCGTATTTACTTGATTACCATGTATTTTAATCAGTTCAAACAGAACAAGGCTACAAAATGTTAATCACAGTGTTCATCTGAAATGCAAACAGAGCAGCTGTGGAAGAGTTGATTATTAACGCTCAGTGCAGATCCACAGTGGTTTTAAACAGTTATTGTTAGTGAACCATCCTGTATCACCCTGTTGTTGGTGTTATAATGAATTAGATCTTCCTTCAGAGGGGTGCCATCCACACTAGCTGAGGTACTCTGTATGTTACTACATAAGGCGGTTTCTGAGCTGTCATATGAGCCCAGTGGTTAGCAGTGAAATAGAGGGAAGCGCTTAATTTAGATGGAGAAATTAAGGCTGTATACTTTTCAGCTGGTCGGGGCCTGCTTCATTGTAAATGTTGCATCTTACTGCTTGCACAGGAACACACATAAACACAACAGAGGGGTGAGGAGAATTTTCTTCATCCAACCTGGTCCTCCAGCTGTCTTTTTTTTTTTTTTTTTTTTTTTGGACAGATGCTTCCTTTCCCTGCTTCTAAATCACACATTCACCCACAGACCCACACACATACACACATACACACCCAGATGGATGCATGTTGTGTCTACCATGTGTTGGCACTGGACCCTTGCCATCATTTAATTATGATACATTAAATTATGTGGCCATTGTGTTGTACAGTATGCATGACTAAATACACAGAATGTGACTGTTTCTTTCTTACTGTGTAATCTAGAATATGATTTTATAGAGTTTGTCACATGTAAGGCAGACGATTAAATATCTTTTTTAAATTGTTTGCAGTTAACCAGTTGCCACTTCCACGCTGTAACATCCCGTGGACGGCACTAAAGTTCATCTAGTGCAGATCTTCAAAAAAAGATAAAGCATTCAAAGGTCTGGAGTGCAGTTTAGTTTGTGTATTCATGGTTGCATATGCAGTCCTGTAACGCCCGATTTGTTGAATCAGACCTGAAGCTAACAAAATTCTATCAGCAAAGAGACGCTTTCACACAATGCTGTATATTGTTTTTCCCTCATTTTTGGATGAACCGTGCTCTTTGGGTAATTGGCTCATGTTAACGTCCTGGCTTTTTGCTGTGGATAAAACTCACATGCCACAAATCCAGCTAACGAGTTGGGAAAGACTCCCGGCCCAGTGCCAAAACTGTCCTGAGGAAAATGTTGGATGATGCGGGGGAAGAAAAGAGAAGTTTGTGTCTTGAAATTAGGGAGAATGAGAAAAGATGAAGCGCAATGATCACTGTGAGGAAATACAATATATACATAAGAGCATCTATGTAGGATATGCAACTTAATAGCTATTAACCATATAAAGACAGCTATAGACATACAAAGATACATAATATGCATGAGATTACATTCAAAAACAATATTGAGTATGTACAGGACCAAAGAAATCAAAAGTTATAGATATTTTTGTCAGTATTGTTATGTAATGTCAACACAGGGTGAGGACCTTGAATAATCCCTGTGGGCATCCTTCCTCTCCTGCACATGTTGTTTGGCCTTTTATAACTGAAGTTGTCATATTTTACTTGAGCAAATATACTAAACTGAGCTAAATTAGAACTACAAGATATTTATGTCATGCATACATTAACAGGCTTACAGAAGGTTGTTATTTAAAAAGTGCCAAGGGATGCCAATGTGCATTACAGAAAACAGTCACCTTATCAATACATTCACTTCCCCATGTCAGTAACCAATATGTGGATTGGAAGGTGTCCATCTTATCAAAAACAGAAAAACGTCAAAGGCACATATGCACTGGTGCATGATAAGGAACTCACTTGCATCCTAATACAAAATGTTTTGTTTTTTTGTGTTTTTGATGACACCCATGTGTTGTCTGCCCCTCTAGTGTTGGAGAGGAAGATGTCCACTCGCCAGAGCAGAGAAGAGCTGATCAAGAAAGGCGTGTTGAAGGAGGTTTATGAGAAAGGTGAGTGTCTGGAGCAGCAGAGGTAATATAGCAGGGAATTCAGTGTAAACACAGAGTGTAATATGTGGTATGACCTATTACATTTATCACCTGTCCATTTGTCTCTGTTCTTGGTTCTCATCCTTCTCCACTCTGTCTCCCTGCCTCCTCCTGTGCAGATGCATCAGCCCCCGCTGTGCGAGAGGAAGTGAAGCTGGAGAATGGTCGTTCTCCTGTGCTTGGCTCTGGCCTATCAGAGTGTGAAGGTGCTGAGCTCATGGACGGAGCAGCTTCAGCTGCAGGTGGCCAATGATGCCTTTGCACCATTATCATCTTATCTTACCTTAACACTTGGTGGTCTTTAACTGGTTTATTTTTGCTCCTCAGGCACATTGGAGTTCCAGATGTCTGGTGAGGGGGCATGTCAACAGGACCACATCCAGAAAACCAACCTGGCTCCTCCCACTAAGAAGTCCACAGTGTATCCAGGTGACTGCTCTGAATCGCCACTCTCTAGACCTCCTACGCTCCACAAACAGCCCCCCGCGCTGCCACCCAAACCCTTCAACAGGCTGCCTAATCACATAACAGGTACATGTTGCTCGTTGTGTGTGTTCACAGTTTTGAACACGTGCTCTAATCTGTGTATTCAAGCTCATCATATCCTCCCTCTCCATGTAGACGGTGCCCCTGTGAAGTTGCCGTGTATGTCGGTGAAGTTATCTCCTCCTCTACCTCCAAAGAAGCTCATGATCTGCGTGCCTGCAGGGAGCATGGAGCCCTCACCCCTCACCTTCCAGAAGTGCCCCGCCCCCCCTAGCCATGCTTCACTAAGCGGGCACTCCCTGCAGTACGGGACCCTGCCGGTTCCTCTCCATCCACCCAGTCGAATCATAGAGGAGCTCAATAAGACCCTGGCCCTCACCATGCAGAGGTTTGAGAGGTGAGGATCAAATTGGTTAGGGATGGAAAGGGAAATGGTTAAATAATAATAGGAGCACAGATGCATGCCTGTACAATCTGTTTGTGCATAGAATTGAAAGACAAAAGGTACAATATCTTGCTGTAGAAAAGGCTGTGCAATGGTATTATTGTATACTGAATATAAACTGATCCTAGGGTTGTGGTATTTCTCTGTTACTGTACCACTGTCTGGCCATGACCTTGTGCTGAACAGCTCCGTAGGTTTTTACTGAAATGCATGAAGGGAGCTCAGGGGGAAAAAAAATCAAATTCTCCTACTGCCAGGCACAGTTTGACAGCTCTCAGACATCACAGATGGAAAACGTTGTTACCCCCTGTTCTTTGATTAATGTTTTGGGCACATCTCACCCTCTTCCCACCCCCACACCTCTTCACCCATCAGCATGATTGGTTGCCTGTCTGAGAGCTGATTTGTTGTCTGCTCAAGGCACGTGTTGTCTGCTCCTCGGCTCTGTTCACAATTATCCACTCAGTAATATCACAGAAAGGGTTCACTAGGCTTTTTGGATATCAGTTTTGCAGATAATGAGACAGCTTTTGAGGTTCGCTTTGCTTTTGAAGTTACTAGTGCTCCTTTTTCAAGTGATCATTTTGCAGAAATGAGATTTTTGGTGAAATCCGTTACTGGGTTTATTGTCAGGCCGAATTATGCATTGAAACAACAACAAATGTATTTTTTTTTACCAGATGCATGTCCTGTTTCAAACCTAAGTTTGATTGGCCAAAGAAAATTTTAACTCTCGTCCTGTGGATATAAAACAGTGAAGAATCAAAATAACCTCATTTGTCTCATGTCATGCATCACTGATGCTTTTGTACTGTTGCATATTAACAGGATAACGTGAATGGTCACCCCAAGGTTGCTGTTTACATAACGTTACATTCAGGAATCATACATACTGTCTACCTATCCAATCCTCTGTGTTGTTTTACCTAACAAGCTAAACCCACTTCATGCTACAGTGAGCATACCTCCGACCTTTGACCTTTCTCACTAACCACAGTTCCATGATGCACACTGCTCCCACGGTGATGATCGAGTGTGACGACGACAAAGAAAACCTTCCCAATGAGGCGGACTACGAGGACCTGCCTAGCATGTACAAGGACGAGGAAGAGGAGGAGGAAGAAGAGGACGAGGAGGAAGAGGACGAGGAAGAGGAAGATGATGAGGAAGATGACGATGATGCACTGTTTACAAGTAAGTGTCTTTCTTTCCTTCTGCGGTGATTTTAGTTAGGGAGCCAGCCCCCAGCTCATTAAGCCCTTTATCCAGAGCGCTGAACTGAGCTTACCTCGCTAAGATGATAATGTGTTGAGTCAACTGTGACCAATCAGCAACCAGAAATGGCTCATTGGTGTCAAGTTGTATTACGTAACAGTCGCCTGTCATAACAGCAATACACATGTGCACGATGCATGCATAGGTGTGTGTTAGTATGTGCTTGCATACAAGTGGATGCGCGCTTGTGGCACAGAAGTCACACTTTTTGCCCTGAGAGGCACTCGCGGCTGTAGTTCATAATGAGAATGTGAATTATTGATCACAGGGGGTTTATGTATATGAACTATTTATAGAGGTTCAGCTCTTTATGATCTGCTTATGCTGCTGGAAAACGGAAACACCTAACTTTCCCAGCCTGTACATTAATATATCCAATTCATTTGCCTTTGCTTTGTGATCTGTGTAGGCACACTGGCGATGAAGGTGTTAAGAAAAGATTCACTGGCCATCAAGCTGAGTAACCGTCCATCTAAGAGGGAGCTGGAGGAGAAGAATATCCTGCCCCTGCAGTCTGACCAGGAGAGGCTGGAGTCACGCCAGCAAATAGGCACCAAGCTCACACGGTCAGCCGTACACATGACACATGCCTGCCTTCTGTTCAGTGCTGAGTCACCATTGGATCAGATAACATGATGTACACTCATACAAACACACACATGTACACACTATCCCACAACCAGTCCCAGTCACTTGCATGTGCAGTTACTCCTTGCGGGCTGTGGTAGACATGACGCGGCTGCTATAAGGAGCAAATGATGGATGATGCATCATAATGGAGAGAGGAAGCAAAGGTGAACTGTCTCAGAGAAAGAAAAAAGTTGAAACTAGATGCAGAGTAAATACATTAGTAAATAAGTATGTAAGTATGTAGTGTTTGGATCAAAAGGCTGTGATATTGTCATCTTGAATTTTGCTACTGAGGGGTGGACACTTCCCAGTGACACAAATCATGGATATCACTATCCTTGTAAAACATGCAAGAGGTATGGTAGCCAGCTCAGAAAAAAAACAAACCTGCGCCAGTTATTTCTCTTTTGACTGTATCATTTGTTACAGCCTATCACTCCTCATCGCTCATGTCATCTCTTGCTATCTATCTTATTCTCTTTCTCCCTCCCACCCTCAATCATTCTTTGTCCTCATCAATCACCGTGTCAGGTCAGGGTGCATCGAAGCAGCAGGCAGAAAATAAAACCTCACAAAAATGAACCCAGTGGGTCCTTCTCAAACCTAAGAGTCAACCTCTGCATTAGATTTTACACTTGTCTACACTAGTTGGTAAACTGGAAGTACACACAAACACAAAACAAGAGTGTTATTATAAGATAGATTTGCTCAAATACATTTGTTTTCTCAGGCGGTTGAGTCAACGGCCAACAGCAGAGGAACTGGAGCAGAGAAACATACTCAAACGTAAGTCAGTCACACAGTAACCGAGGGAGAGAAAACAAATATCATGTATCATGCATCATGCTCTAACCTCTCTCTATCCGTCTCTCTCTTTCACTCCAGCACGCAATGAACTGGAAGAGCAAGAGGAGAAGAGAGAGATCAAGAGACACCTAACAAGAAAGGTAAGACATTAGAGCGAATGGTGGAAGAGCTATTGATCAAAGGACACACTGTACACATTTGGGTGGCTAGGACATGACCCCAGTGGGAAATGTAGTTACCATGGTGACCATCCCCCCATCCCCATCTCTTGGTAGCCTGTTGAAATGATGTTAACATTACCTGTTTCTGGATCATTCTATTATCCTTTGTTGTGCAACATGTGTGTTTGTGGGTTTGTGTGTGAGTGATCATTTTGCTGGTTGCCTCAGGCCTGTCCCTGTTGTCATATTTTAGTGAACAGCTGCTGCAGTAATGCTGATATATCAACACGGCAAACACACACACACACACACAAACACTCACAAATCAGCCATTTATAATGCGCTCACAACTTAACATGACAGTCTGTGGCAACGGGCGCTGTTCCACTGCAGGGCCATATGTGGCCTGCCACTCAGCCTGGCTCAAGGGCACATCTGCACTGGCTGTTAACGGATGGAAAAGCAATACTCAATTCATGTCCTAGATTTTTCAAGCCAGCCCTTGAAACTAAATTAGAAACAGTTTAGTCACATCCATAACCGTCTTAACCCTCAGGGTACTGCTCAACTGCATCTGCTAACCTTTACACACCGGCTGTCTTTTCTGCACTAAGTCCTCAGCATGCTGTGTTGCTTGGCATAGGGCTAGTTTAGCAAAAAGCTGATCTGACTTGTGCTCCTCCTTCCCCCCCTCTCCTCCACCCACAACCTCTAGCTTAGCCAGAGACCCACAGTGGAGGAACTGAGGGAGGCAAAGATTCTCATCCGCTTCAGTGACTATGTAGAGGTAGCCGAAGCTCAGGACTACGACAGGAGAGCGGACAAACCCTGGACTCGGCTCACAGCGGCTGATAAGGTTAATGCACACACACTAAGAATATTGGACATTCCTCCGATCAAAGCATGCTACACGGATATACTGACATGTAGTCCTGTGTGCCCTCTTTAGGCTGCTATACGGAAGGAGCTAAATGAGTTTAAAAGCACAGAGATGGAGGTGCATGAGTCCAGTCGCCATTTGACCAGGTATTATGTTTCATTTGCACGTACTGCTTTATCGCAGCCTCACTTGTGCAATTAAGATTGTTAACTGTGCCTTTTCCATGTCCTGTAGGTTTCATCGGCCATAAAACTATTCAGTCAGACATTGGACATGCTTTTATACTCCCACACAAGCCTCAAGTGTTAGACTGCAACCTGCTACCCCCGTACTGCTAACTGCTACCCTCTCCAGTGTTGACTTCAACCTGATGGACTGGCCCTCAACAGCATCAAGTCTTTTAATTGTTATCCAGATCTCTCTGTGTACTTGTGCCACACCGGGGAATGGGACCACATACGTACATTCAGAGGCACTGATGGATTAAACTCTCAACTGGCTTCTCCCCTTGGTGGAGATTTTACAGACTTCTTGTTATTCAACAGCCTTTTATTGTCATTTTTTTAATGATGAAGAGGTCGTGATATGTTTACTTTCCTGCACTTTTCTTTTAGTTGGCACTCTGAACACGGCGTTTGAGAATCAAAGTCAATGTCTGTGCCAATTGCAATGGGGCGATTGAGGATGGAAATGACAGGTGAGGATGGGACATTGTTTACGCAAAGGTTGTTTTCTTGCCTTTCACCGTGTCCTCTCTCCCCTTTCTCAGTTAACTTATATTTTCGCGGGCAACATGCTTGTGTTGGGCACATTCCGGTTTTCTTCCACATATTACGTCCTCTCTTGGATCATTTCTCTTTTTACAAGAACAAAACTATTTACAACAGCTCATGCAGTTGTAGGCAGCTGTATCTTAAGCCAAAATGTCCTAAGAATAGATCCTTATCCAAGTCTCAAAATGTTTTCTACAAAACCATTACAGTACCAGTTAAGATCTTCTAACCCATACAAAACAATCAACCAAGCAATAATTGTTTTCTTTTCCTATTTCCCCATCTGTTTATGGGCTGCATTCAAGAGCTCAAACACATTTCAGTTTTAGCTATCCATTCTAAACCAAAGCAACTCGATTTGCTGTGGAGGTTGTAATCTTGAATGCATCCCAGAATGAGATGTTGAGAGTTCTGTAACCCACTGTGTCACTGTGCCTACAGTATTGTTTACAGGGATTAAACAATTGCCAAATTAACTTGTTGCATTTGATACAGTATGTTATCTGTAGACACAGTATAATGTTGCTGAACTCTAATGAATGACAAGTAAATGGACTGTTTTTTTATATTTTATAGTTTATTGTCTGTACAAACCTTCAGCAGTACAAAATAATATGGAAACCTTGCCACCTTTCTTTCAAATATTGTTTACAGTGCAAACACAGTTAATGAATTGGCGGTTTTGATCATATTGGAGAACTGGTTGCTCTGTTTTGTGTCATGACTGTGTGTGTACGTGTGTTTGTGTGTGCGTGTGTGTGTGCGCTTGTGTACAGGAGTCAGTAATGTTACTGTCACTTGTACTTTTCAAATGTTTTAAAATGTAATTCTCTCAGAATTATAAGATATGTACATAAAGAAACAAAGTGAGACTTTTCAAATGTTTTTTTGTAAAGCAGAAAAGCTGCATGTGATTGTTAATTTATTGTGAGTCTTCTATGATGTATGCAGTTTCTTAAAGAAGGAAACTTATTAAAAAATACAGTTTATGTTTGCCTGCCTTTTCCAAACAGAGATTACTGTGTTGAAATTCATAGATTATAGGCTTCATAAATAAGCTTGAGCATGACATTCCACTAGGTAGTCAGTACCTTTGTTGAAGCATGCCATTTGAAATTTCCAGCAGAACATGTTTTCGTCAAAAAAAAAAAAACTTGGCAAAAAAGTGACTTGTCGATACGCCAAATTGCCTCCAAAGTCCCAAGCTCATCTGTGGTAAACCTGATGAGTTTTCAGTTCAGTCAATCAGGATCGAAGCTCCACAGATGCTGTCTGCTGTGTTCATGAATGCTCTCTCAGTGGAGAGGAAGATAAGATGAGATGCATCTAAGGAAGGTGCATTGTCTGAGTCCACGTTTCCATGGCGTCTGGAGCTCCACATGGCTATACAGCATGCATCGGTGTGCCACAGTATTTGTGCCACAGATCGATGGCTTTGGTCACAATGGCATCTGTGTTTTCCTGTGGTATCTAGATTGCAAAAGGAGGAATTAATCTCAATGCTGGCTTATGGTTAAAGTAGCACAATTGTGTTGAATGGTCAAAAACAATGCATTTATTTGGTAATGGACAATAACACTGTGATGTTGTGCTGTCATCCACTCACATTGCACAGAAACTTCACCACACCCTCTGGTCGGTTAATACCCGACAACATGATCTTATAGCTGAGCAGAATCTCAAGGGCAACAAACACCAGGATCTTACAGGAGCCACTGATCACCTTGTCCCACACCCTGAGCAAACCAAAAGACAGTGACTTAACAAACCAGTACACAAAAGTTAGTATCAAGAACTCACTAAGCTCTTGGTCAACACCTTTAGGACGCAAAAACATACAGCATATTTATTTATTCTGAGGACAAGAGGGTGGCTGTTTGCATATTTGTGTTTAATTTTATGATTAAGTTAGTGAATTTTCAAACTGTAGGTCTTGTGTATTGCAGACTAAGTGAAATATTTTGTAGTACATCAGTAGTGCAAATCCAAGGTGAATTTGGAGCTTTCCAAATAGCCTGAGAGTAAATCAGCACTGTTACTGCAAAAAAAGAAAATCTGTATCCCCAGACAGAAAGTTTTAAAATTCACTACTGTCAAAGTCAGCTCTGTGTAAGCATGGTGACCAGGTTTCCCCAGTCGGAGGTGACTTACCTCTGCAGGCTGGATTCAGGCAAGCAGCCAGCAAAGCAGCGTCTGAACCAGAGGCTGTAGGGCAGCTTTGCCAAGGCACCGGTATTTTTCAGATGGTTCAGGAGTCGAGGCTCCTCCTGGCTCAGGTAGTGCTCCAGACTTTTGGGCTGCACCAGAATAGACCAGACAGAATGGTAGTCAGACAGTTTGACATTTTGATGTGCCTCCTTGTCATGTAAGAACCTTGTAACAGCAGTTACAAGGCATTTTAAAAATTTAAATGAAAATACACAGCATGATCTAGGGTATTTCTCAGTGCCAGGTCCCAGGCCATGTTCAAAACTTGCTACAGGATTTGAAAAAAAAAATGTGTGTAACTTTGAAAATTAGGCTTCATCTTGAGTCTTCACTCAATGACAGAGATGCTGATCTACTGTGCTTTAAAAGTTTATCATAAAAAAATAACACTCTGGCATGGCAATTACAGCTAATCTTGAGATAAATCTAGTACTCACAAGATGAGGTATTGAGTCTCCAAATTTTGTGTGAAACTGATTGACAAAGCACTTGATCAGCCAATAGCAGTCTATAGGGTCATCGACAATTTCCTCCATGGCTCGGCTAATGGACAGGAAGTCCTCGTTTTCCTCATCCTGTAACCAAGAATCACACACCAGTGTCATGTGCTGCAACTTTTGAGATTAGCAGATAAAAATTCTATCAGTGTGCAAGTTGATGAAGGTGGTATCTGTCACATTACAAGAACAGACCACAGGATCAGAAATTGTCTAGGAATGATTGACTACTCAGCCAGCCTGGGTCTCATTCATCAGTCAAACAATCCAAACTATTTGTTTGTGAACTTGTTTAAAATGGCATATGCAAGCAATAAACCAGTCCAGAGTGTTACATATACAGTATTTGCAAACTTACAATACTTGGAAAGCATATAAAACTACAGTGACATTCATAGGGCATTAATCATGGATGAGTAGTTAAATGTTTTAGTTGAACACAGTTTCAATTATTATTGCTAATTTATAATTTAAGCAGTTTTAACAGGAGAAGAAACTGCACTATTGTAAACCACTGATTATTCCTACAGGTCTATTCAGGTTCATTTAGGCGTACACCCAACTCCAAAAGTAAGCCTGTGTGGTTTGCTTGTTTGATTATAATCTCACTTCCACACTAATAATTAGTTAACAATTGGTGTGGAAGTGAGAATGCAGTGAGCTTTTCTGTGGTAAACAATCTTTTAACTTAAATCTTTGAAGTGGAGTAAACTTACATCTAATCAGCAATGTGGAAAATAGCCAGGCTTTTTTTTTTGAGTTTCAAGGCTTCTGTAATTTGGCACTCACACAAAATATCTGTGGGTTGTTTAAGCTGAGGGCTCTCCCTAAATCACAGAAATTAAAAATGCGGCATATTCCAAATTAGGAGTGGGGATCACTGGATAACTAATGATACTGTTGTGATAATTTACCTACACTAACGATGGATCCACAATACAAGCAATTCTGCAATATGAGATATATTTTAAGATAATCTGCTATGATAAATCAAAATATTGGTAACTGAAGAGGAAAAAATATCCTGGAAAAGGCAAAACAATTTTCCCTTAAGGAGGAATCAATCATGTTCTCTAGAGTTTTAATATGCAAAGCGCCTGCAACATGAACGTGACAGAACAGTTCCAGTTCAAACACCCAGTGGCAATTCTGCCACAATGCATATGAGCAAGATGACCTGATGTTCATTTGTTTCAGAGCAGACACATTTTGAAAGCTTGAAACATTTTCAAAACTAGGTATCAACTATAACATCCATAATAATTTCCCAGTCTGAATGACTACTCTTAGTTTTGACTTTCTCCTTGAAACATCTATGTTTTAATGGATTGCTGCTCTTGACAAAAGGTCAGAGAAAAAAGGTTAGCATATTTGACTCCTTTACTTTCCCTCCAGTGGTGCACACTTAGACTCCCTCCAAACCGTTATTTTCTCTGCCACTTGGTCACATCCAAAAATATATGGAATGTGCCAACCACTATTTGTATACATCAGTACACACACACACACACACACACACACACACACACACACACACACCTCTGCACCTTGGGTCACATAATCTCCTGTTTCTCCCCTCAGGTTGCTGTGCATCAGTATAATCCTCTCATGTTGCTGCTTGTTAATCATTCTGCATAAGAACATAACCTAAGCGTCTAAATCATAAATTCTGCACCATGACCAAGGATGTGCTATCTTTAGTCTGGGGTTTCACCGCCATTTGGTGTTGCAAAATCATTGCACTGCACTACTTAATGTTCCTGTCATGCTTATTCAACCTCAAAAGAATAATGTTCAGGCAGGGCTGCCCCTCCCTAAACGCAGAACACGCGCTCTACATAGGGCCTCATTTTGAGCTGGGGGCCTAATACACAAATGCAGCACATATATGCACATCACAGTGTCTCCGGTGCAAGCAGTTCACAAGGCCCGCAGGCGTCAAGTCAAGTCAGTTGAGGTCTGTCATCTACTGCACGCATCGCTGTAATGATTGACAATCAACATCTGACCAATCATTGCTCAGAGCTGTGGAGGTTAAAGTTACCTTTGCTGAAAGACACAAGGGTGTTGCTAGGTTTTTTTTCTATTGCATGTTGACGTTTTATAAGGAAAACATCTGTTGTTGAAATATTTTTGTTATTAATGGATACCCTTATTCATTTTTATTTCAGATGTTGTTTGTTCTTATTAATGAAGACTGTTATATTTAATGGTATTTTGTTGTGCACTTATTTTGTACTTATAATACAAAAATCAGTAAGAAAATTTCCTTGGGGCACCAATTTGGCCAGGGTCAGCTCTGTGTTCAACTTATGAATGAATGGTCCCTCTCCTTACCGGTGGTGAGGTATCAGAGCACCGTGGCAGCACCTGGCTCTCCAGCTGGAACATGCGCAGGTAGACGTGGGTGGTGGGTGTGGAGGAGTTGATGAACCTCATCACCTCCAGGGCCTCCAGAATATCCTGATACTGCTCCTTCCTGTAGCCCGCCACCAGAGTGTGAGAATCACTGTGGGGTGGCAGGATTCCTACAGGACGAGAAAGTGGGCATCAGGGAATATAAATACAGGGTATGCATGATGGCCATTAACCTGATGCTTTTGACTAAACAAAGACAGCTTTTCATTGGCCTTGTCAAGGTCAGCTCGCATCAAAAGAGCATAAACAGGTTGCTGCATCAAGCCAATCCGCTGAGAATTTGCAGTGGATTGGCAGTCTGTATCAAACAGCACAGTTTGTGGATTAGTCTGTGTAACTGTGCATGTGTGTGTGTGTCTTACCCAGCAGTACCTTCCACACATGGATCCTGTACATGGAAGGGAGGGGGAACCTCTGACTGAAGGTGCTTAGCTTTTCTACATCTGTTGGAACAGAAAAATCAAAAACAACAACAAAACATAAGCAATAGAACAAGAAACGAAGGCAAAGACAAACCAATGATATGGAAAAGGTGAGAGGAGCTCTGATTCATATCAAGGATAGTTTTGGGATGCCAGAATTTAGTGGTGAACCTACAAGGTCTGTAAAGAGTCGACAGGACATCCATGACGGGATGTCCTGTCCTTGATAACCCTAACAACATTACCAGCTCAACACACATTTCGCCCAGCATGTTCGCCAGGCTCACACTCAACTATCGGTAAACAGTAAATGTTTTGTACCAAGAGGGTTGTCCTTGAGCAGGATCTCTAGAGATTTCTTCTCCTCGACTCCTCTGAAGCCCACCTTCTCATAATAGGCAGAGCGAAAATTTCTCTGGGGATCGTCAGCCATAAGGCCGGTTTTCACCACAGGAACTTCGGGGTAATTTTACGGGGCCGGGGCAGTTGTTGCGTGTCTCCACCGCAGGAACCACCTCCAAAGGACAGTTCCGTAACTTTTACAGGGGCTAAACAAGTCCCTGCCTCGGAGTAGGTACTCTGAACGGCCCGAAAAACTCCTGGGTGAGGCTTGGGGTTTACTTGGTGCTGACTGGATATACTCAAGGCGGGATGGGACGATCTCGATTTGTATTTTCACCTCAACAGTGACACTACCCAACATTAGCTACCACACATTCTCAAATATCATTTAATATTACCCTATCTGGAAGACTTCAAGGACTGTAACAGGTTAACAGCACGTAGTTTGTATTTTAGTTTTACATTAGCTAGCTTGAAGACCAACTGAACTATAAAATTAATCTTAACGTTGCGTTCAAAGTTTACAATTTGAAAACCGTTTTAACGCGTAAAAACGTCTCGACTGACCGCGTCATTGCTGCCTGAACTTTCAAGGCTATGTTGTTGATTATGTATTAACAGAGGTAGAAGCAAATGCGTTTTACCGAATGACAAACAAGCTAACTGTCAGATATGAAAGGTCACACGGCGCAGCCCGTGTCACTGCTCTTCAATTCAGCCTGTAACGATAACATTAGCAAGAGGGGCTAACTTTTTACTGTAAGTTAGCTGAGGTGCAGCGCCGCAGTAACGCTACAAAACACAATACAGCGAAACTGAGCTTAACATTGTCCTGCTAATTACAGCTAACGTCGTCATGAACATTACAAACATTGCAAAATTATTTCTTCTCCTCCTTCGCTTGCTTCTTCTTCTTCTTCGTAGTCGTCGGTGATGGTTTTCTCTTCTTCCTCGATGATTATGATGATGAGGCGGTTGACATTTAACTGATAAGTATATTGCCGCCACCTACTGGACTGGAGCTGGGACAGAGAATTCATGACACCTATTTATCAATTTATTTATTCATTGTACGGTAAGAAAAT